>JADRCD010185356.1:2124-17124 GCA_019843815.1 Montemys delectorum | reverse complement strand
GAAAAAGAGTTTGGGGGAGGGGAAGGAATGAGTAGAAAGTAGGGAGAGAAGAAATGAGAAGAGAAGAAAGAGGGTAGGGAGGAAAAGAGCCTGAGACGGGGAAAAAAGGTGACAAGAAGAGATTCATCATGAGGAAACTCATTATAAGCCAGATGGGGTGGTGCATGCCTGGAAGCCCAGCACTGGGAATCTGGAGATAGGAGGATCAGGATTTTGAGGCCATTCTTGGTGACACAGTGAGTTGGAGGCCAGCCTGGGATACCTGAGACCCTGATTCAAAACTGGAAAGATGAAAGGAAGGAAGAGAAGAGAGAAATAGAGGGAAGAAGAGAGAGAGGGAGGGAGGGAGAGAGAGAGAGAGGAAGGGAGGGCTCTGGGTTTGACCCAGAGGTTGAAAACTTGCCCAGTAAACACAAGGTGCTGGCTTCCAACTCCAACATGGCAAAAACTGAAAAATAAACATAATACTCTCCATCCTCCAGCTAACGCTGAGGGAAAGCCAGAGCCTCTCTTGTCCTAGAGGTTACAGGGGGGGGGGGGGGGGGGGGAAACGCTGGGTCCCACCCAGAGCCGAGGTGAGGGAGATTTCTCAGGGCTGAGGTTTTAGGCCAGGAGCCAGAGAGTTGAAGGAAGGAGGCCTTGGGGCGGGTGAGGAGACAGCCCCAGACCAGGTACAGCCAGCTAGCCTAGAGGGAGGAGGCCATCAGCTAATACCACACTGCACAAATATTGTTGTTTTGACTGCTCGTGGGATTGTGTTATTTTCCCAGGGAACCACAAGCGTGATGTGTGAGCTCATTTCAGAGCAGGGCCCACGAGGAGAACAGTAGCTCTGGCTTTGCCTTCCCTCTTCCTGGCCAGGCGCATGTGCACTTGACTTGAACACACACACACACGCACACACATGCACGCACAAATGGAACCCAGAGCCCTCATTCTGTTTGCAGCTCACTGGCTTCTCTGGAGGCAGCTTATTTAAGCCTTCAGTACCACAGATACACCACCTCTCACGTACAACACTAGCTGCCTCACACGGCTGAGAGGAAGGGATGGTAAGAGTGGCCCAGAGTGGGTTGGGGACATTACTTGGTAGAGAAGTTAACTAGCTTTACACAAAGCCCTGAATCTGATCCCCGACACCGCACAAATGAGGCATGGTGGCACATACTTGTAATATCTGTAATCAGGGGGTTGAGGCAAGAGGATCAGTTTTCAAGACTAGTCTTGGCTGCACTACAGTGTGAGGGTAACCTGCGCTAGGTGAAAGCCTATTTCAAAGAAAGAAGACAAACAGAAAAAGCTAACCAATTATAAATTTCATCACTATGTGTAATGCTCCATTTTAAGTCAGCCTTCTTGGATTAAGAAATATCGCCGAGCAGTGGTGGTGCACGCCTTTAATCCCAGCACTTGGGAGGCAGAGGCAGGTGGATTTCTGAGTTTGAGGCCAGCCTGGTCTACAGAGTGAGTTCCAGGACGGGCAGGGCTATACAGAGCAACCCTGTCTCGAAAAACAAAAAAAAACAAAAAAACAAAAAAACAAAAAAAACAAAAAAAAAAAAAAAGAAATACCTAGTAGGCTGAAGAGATGCTCAGTGGTTAAGAGGACCCAAGTTCTGTTCCTACCACTCCTGTTGGGTTCACAACTACCTGTAACTACAGCTTAAGGGAGACCTGACGCCCTCTTCTGGATTCTGAAGGCATGACATTCATGTACACATACCTACATAGACACCAACTTATTCATAGAATAAAAATAAATCATTTTAGAAAGAGATGACTTCGTGTGTGTGTGTGTGTGTGTGTGTGTGTGTGTGAATCAAACACACCCTTGGGGGTGATCATGGGTATTCCCAGAAACAATTAGATCCTGAGAGCTCCAGCCTGATGAAAAACTCATCCTCAGTGAAGTCATACGATGTTATTGGCAGGCGGCAGGGCCTTCTTGGAGGAAGTAAGTCATTGGGGACATATTCTTGCCCTGGTCCCTCCTTGTATTTCCTCCTCTGCTTCCTGTCTGCCAAAGAGTGAATAGCCTGCCCTCCACTCTCCCAAGTGCTACGATGCTCTTCCTAAGAGCACAGGCTGAGGACCCAGGTCTGATCCCACTGAAACCCTGAGCGCAGATAAATCCTTACCCTTTCTTAGTTTGTTTCCAGCAGGTGTTTGGTCCCAGCAACAGCTTCCATGCTACGTGAGAAGGGAAAAAGAACCAGTGTTTTACCAGTTTAGTCAGGCGTGTGAACAACCTCTGAAAATCGTTTTTAAAGGGAGAGAGCCCTTTCCTTTTTGGACTTTTGTTCTTCCAACCTTGTTAGGATAGGGATGGTATGGTTGATACTGCAACAGTGATCTTGGATCAGGAGGCAAAAGTTCTACATTAGAGTGATCAAGCCAGCTGTGGTGTTACACGCTTACATTGACAAACCACTCTGAATGGCCTTCCCAAGCTCACTGGGAAGACTGGGCCCTGGGAAATGCTGGGGACCATAGCACTTAGCCAATGGCTCTGTGGCCGAAGACACCATAGATGGCCTGAGAAACCCTGGAGAATTTGAAATCAATCAATAAATGAATCAGTCTCTGTCTTTATTCTTTTTGCTTTTTTGTTTGTTTGTTCTGTTTTCTGAGACTAAAGTCTTACTGTGTAGCCCTGGCTGACCTGGAACTTGTTGCACACAGAGTCTTGCCTCAGAGTCACAGAAATCCTCCAGCCTCTGCCTTTTGAATGCTGGGATTAACTCCCCCCACCTTCTTGGACACAGCTATGAGAACATTTTAGGTGAATCCCTTTTCTTTTCTTCCTCTGTCTCTCCTTTCTCCCTCCTTCCTCTGTCTCTCTCTCCTCCCTCCCTCTCTTTTATCCCCATCTTCCTTCCATAAGAACACATCTTCTCTGTGAAACTTATGGCCATAACTAGAGAAATCTACCCACTTACTCATGGGACATCTTGGCAGACATTGTTCTGAGCTTGGGGAGGACTGGACCGTTTCCCTGAATCCCTGGAGATGCTCAAGTAGATAGTGACCTGTTGCCCTGAGGTGCAGGTAGATTGGGGCTGGAGGTTCCAGTCTTCTGACTCAGTGCTTACGCTTAGCCTTGGGGATTGGGTAAACTCCCAAGAATCCTGACAATTACAGATACAATGTCTCCAAAGACAGGCAATAGGTCTTCTGTGTGGGGCTGAGGAGTCTGGAACTCCAATTCAGCATGGGTCATTATCTGCTAATGTTCCTGCAGCCAGCTAAATCTGATGTCTCTCCACTTTTCATTTCTGACGTTGGTTTTTCCTCTGAGTCCCCCCACCGAAACTGCTAGGTTTATTCCCTCTGTCTTCTGTCATGGCTCGTGATGGCTGCTTAGCTCCAGTCATTTTGTCTGTATTCAGTAAGAGAAGAAGAAGAAGAAGAAGAAGAAGAAGAAGAAGAAGAAGAAGAAGAAGAAGAAGAAGAAGAGGAAGAGGAAGACGATCCACATTCCCTTTCAGACTCTTCTATTTCAGTGATGGAGCAAAATCACACTGGAATGTCTCACTGCATGGAGGTGTCAGCTAAGGAAAGCTGGAACTCTCTACGTGACTTGCTCACCCCTCAACAGGCCAGTGTGTGTCTTCTAGGCAGCTTGTCCCATCTCAGCCCCTTCCAGATGGCTCCAATGATCTGAGAGGCACTCTCAGCAGTTCTTATTGCTCATTTAACTTTGGGAAAAGATGGACCTTATACATTTTAGTTTCAGAGACTTCCTAAGACTTGTGAGTTGTTTACTTCCTTAGTCTTCCCAAGTCTCCTTTTAGAATTCCCCAAGTCTTAAAAAGCCTTTCTTCATGAAGGAATGGTTTAACTTAGAACTGTGGCTCTCAACCTACCTATTGCTGTGACCCTTTAATACAATTCCTCATTTAGTGGTGACCCCAACTATAAAATTGTTTTTGTTGTTACTTTGTAACTAATTTTGCTAGTTATGATTCATAATATAAATATCTGTTTTCTGGTGGTCTTAGGTGACCCCCAAGGGGGTCACGACTCACAGGTTGAGAATCATTGACTTAGAAGAAATTAAATTAACAAGTATACAACAGCCTTGAGGGGTATAACTCAACTCAACTTCTTGCCTGAGATCATTTACCATGATGAACAAGCCATGCAGCAAAGTTCTGCTGACACAGCTGGAGTCATGTCAGCCACCATGAAGGACTATACGCCTCAGACTGAGTCAAAAGAAATCTCTCTCCTTTCTTAAGCTGTTTCTGTCAAATTTTGGTCACTGTGATGAGAAAAGTAACTGAATGTGTGTGTGTGTGTGTGTGTGTGTGTGTGTGTGTGTGTGTAAAGAAAGATTCCTACCTACATTCTAGAATAGTCCTCATTTTTTTTTTTTTTTTAAGAATGCAAGCTTTATTTGAAGTGCTGCCTCAGATGGTGTGGAAAGAGAATAGATTTGTCATTTCTTCTTTTCCCATCTCCTTTACCACCTTGAGTACCTCCTAGGTGACCCAACTGAATCTTAACCTGCCCTAACTTGTTTGTCTTGGAGGATGAAATGCCTGTAGGCCAATAGTTCCTCCTGAACTGGGCTGGATGAAACTAGTTAGGTATAAGATGGCTGCCAAGCTTACCTCAGACAACTTCTAATAAGTCCATCTTTGTGCTGAATGACATATTCTTTAGTGCCATGATGGTAGATGGTTGCCATGACAACGTCTAACAAGAGCCATAAAAAGAATGGAATGAAGTGGTGATAAGATTCCTGGAAAACATCCCATTTTTAGAAAATGCATAAATATTCTTTCTTTTCTTTATTAGTCTAACCCTTTCCTCACTTTAAAAAAAGAGTTACTTTTGTGCCATATGTATGGGTGTTTGCCTGCATGTCTATATGTGTACTGTGTAGGTGCAGTTCTTGTGGAAGCCAGAGAAGGCATTAGATCTCTTGGAACTAGAGTTACAGGTGGTTGTAAGCTGCCATGTGGGTCCTGGGAAGCAAAGGAGAGCCCTCTGACAGCCAGAACTCCCAGCTCCCCAGCCTCCCTCTCCTGTTTTTATCACCATATATCTACAGACTCCTGAGCTGAGCTGCAAAGGTAGGGAGGTTAATTTACCGTTACTCTATCAACTCACCTCTCATTAAAGCTATTCTTGGTCAAGAGTAAAAAATCTCCTCCTCTGGCCAGTCTGTGCTTTGTCCTGATAGTGGTCTCACAATTCTAACAGGAAATAAGGACCCATCTCAGGGGCAAAAACTAGTAATGCTTTTGGTCTCTTTTTTCTCCCATCCCAGAAAAACTAGTTTTCAGGCCAAGCAAGCAAATTGGGTAGGAGGGAGGAGTTTATTCATTGTAATGGTTAATTTGTCAACCTGATAGGATTTAGAATCAGCATGGGAGCAAATCTCTAGACATGTTTATAAGGGAGCTACTAGATTGGGTTAACTGAGATGGGGAGACCTACCCTAAATTGGGGGGGGGCACCATCTCATGGGCTTGGGACCCTGACTGAATAAAAAGGAGAAAGTAAGCTGCTTACCAGCATTCATCTCTCTCTGCTTCTTGACTATATCCACAATGTGAGCAGCCACTTCCTGATGCCTACTATGTCTTCCCCTTCATGGTGGACTGTGTTCCCAAGGACTGTGAGCCAGAGGAAACCTTTCTTTCTTAAGTGACTTCTGTCAGGACTTTGTCATCTCAAGGAGATAAATGACTAATATGACCACGTAACAAAATACTATAAAATTTAGTGAAGCAAAATAGCATTTTATTTTGCCCAGAAATTTGAACTTTGGTCAGGCCTCAGTGGGGTCATGTTTGTGTCTCCTGACGTCAGCAGGATTTCTGGATAACTCAGCTTAGGGCCATCAGAACACTCCCTCCTTTGTTTTTTGATGGTGGCTGTTGACTGGACCTTAGCACATGTCTGCCTGGCTTCCTCCTGTGCCTGAGGCCTCCTTACAACATGGGAGCTGTTCCTCAAGGGGATGTATTGAGAGAAAGACGCACTCCTATTGCTGACGACCAAGACTGGGGCCACTTAGTGACACTTTCTCATCCTCTCCGTCTGGACCAGCTAGCTCTGATGAGGGGAGGAAACAGCCATCTCTACATGGAAGGTTCTAGAAAAGTGTATGCTGAAGAAAAGTTCACTTAAAAGAAAACATCCTGTTTAACATATTATTTTTAATGTGTCTCTCATGAGTGCCCTCATCCTCTCTGTTCCCTGCCTGCACATATTTGAGGGGGGTCAGCATCTCACAGTTACTCAAACTGAAGCGAAACCCTCTCACAGTCATGCTGACCTCAGAGATAGAGAAGCCCTGATGAGGAGGAAGGAGAAAGAATCAAAATGGGGGAGAGAGAAGCACAGTACCGAGAAAGGAGAGCATGTGCTGGTCACAGAAGGTGACAGAGGACAGAGGAGAGGAGGGAGGGACAGGCGCTAGCTGGACTTGGAGGCTGTGGCAAGTCTTGGAAAGGGTCAAAGCAAGAGAAGAAGGTAAAATTTGCTCTGTACAAAGATGACTTTTTGTTAAATGAGTTGAAAAGCATTTGGGAGAAAGGAAAAAAAAAACACTGGTGTGATGCTGGGCAGTGGTGGCATACATACACCTTTAATCCCAGCACTTGGGAGGCAGAGGCAGGTGGATTTCTGAGTTCAAGGCCAGCCTGGTCTACAGAGTGAGTTCCAGGACAGCCAGGGCTACACAGAGAAACCCTGTCTTGAAAAACCAAAAAAAAAAAAAAAAATCAAAAAACAAAAAACACTGGTGTGACTGAGGGTGGGAAAGCCAGCGTAGGGGAGCAGCTACCTTGGTTCTTAGGGCTTCTTTCTCCCTTCTTAGGGTTTATACACATTTGGACCAGGCAGATCCCTGAAAGACACAGCTAGGAGCTATCCCAGCCCCACATGCAAGCCCACAGCCTTGTCAAGATCTTCTAAACTTGTAGACAGGCTAAAGACAGGTAAACGCCTTTAATCCCAGCACTTAGGAGACAGAGGCAGTCAGAGGCCAGCCTGTTCTACAAAGTGAATTCCAGGACAGCCAGGACAGCCAGAGCTACATAGTGAGACCATCTCGAAAACTACCACCGCCACCTCCAACAGAAAATAACAATGAAAACAGCTGGATTCTAATCCCAGAACTCACGAGGCAGAGGCAGGAGAATCTCTCTGAGTTCAAGGCTGGCCTGGTCTACAAAGCAAGTTTCAGGACAGCCAAGGCTACGCAGAGAAATCATGAGTGTGTGTGTGTGTGTGTGTGTGTGTGTGTGACAAAAAACACCCCTAACAAACAAACAAACAAAACAAACAAACCAAAAAACCCCAAACAAACAAACAAAAACAAAACAAAACAAAAGGCCTCTTAAGTTGTCTGTGATTTTATTATGAGTCTAAGTCATGAGCAAACTTCCTGGTGACAAAGCCAAGGGGCCTTCAATAAGAGGACTTCTCAGCCAGCAAGCATGGGGCCAGAGACCCTAACCCCATGGGGCTAGGGAATGAAGAAGCCTTGAAGACAGGAGACACACCCAGTCCTTCGCCTCAGCCCTCCCACACCTGCCCTCCACTCAGCCTTTAGCGATTTCAGCAGAAATACCAGAGGCAGTGGGAGCGTGTCCACTCTAAGACCAAAGCTGAGGCTCTCCAGGCCCCTTGATCCCTGTTTCCCAGCCGACACCATTGTGTCTAGGCAGCAAGGACACAGAATAAATAAGTCTTGCTGAAGGGCCAAAGTGGTGGTGGAGGACTGTAGTTCCAGCACCCAGGAGCTATAGATAGAGGGATCAATTTAAGGTCGGGCTGGGCTACACAGTGAGCCAGAGGTCAGCCTGGACTATGTGAGATTTTGTCTCAGAAGGGGGAAAGAAAAAAATAGAGAAAAGATGAGGCACACTGAGTAGCTATTTGACTCAAAGAATGTAAGGAATATGTTATTTTATACTAATATTGCTTTGAGGGCTGGGGATGTAGCTTTTCTAGAAGGCTTGAAGCCCTGAGCTCCATCTTCAGTGCTCATAAGCTGGGTGTGGAGGTGCACACCTGTGATCCCAATGCTGGGGAGGTAGAGGCAGGAGGATGAGAAGTCTAAGTCCAGCCTGAGATACATGAGAGTTTGTCTCAAACAGTAATACTAAATGATAACAATAAAAATAATAACAATAGAAATAAAAATGCTAATAGGAGCTAGACAGAAACTCGGTGACTAAGAGCATGCGCTGTTCCTGCAAAGGACCCAAGCTCTGTTCCTGCACTCACACTGAGCATCTCACAACTGCCTGGAATCCCAGTTCTAAGGGATCAGACACTTGAGGCTCCTCAGGCACCTGCACTCCTGAGTACCTAACCACACACGCATACACATAATTAAACAAAAAAGTTAAATAACCATAATGGGTATTATTATGCTAAAATCATGTGAGTTTTTTTTTTACTAGAATGTAAAATTAATCTGTGGGCTTTCGGGGAACAAGAACCCGAGCCCACTCTCTCAGGGATCTTGGGTTGGTTGTGTGGAGCCAAGCCCTTTCTGGAATGTGGTCTGGCCTCTTGGACATTGGTGGAAAAGTTGGAGAAACATCACAGAGTTCTCCAGGGTGGCTCTGCCCGGTGCCACTGGAGTCAATGTGTGTCAATGGAGCTGTAGGCTACATACAGCTTGCCCCTTGATGTGCTCTAGGTAGAGCAGACTGCAGATGCTCTCTGGTAACTGCTCTAGAAGGGCTCTTCCCAGAATCCTTCCTATTAGTGCTCCCTCTGGTTGCAGAGCCTTCCCTGTCATTTTCCGTTCCCACTGGGCTAGAACCATTCCCTCTGTACTTTGGTCAACAGTCAGCAGGAGAGGGCATTGAAGGGAGTAGCCAGACCTTGTCCTGAACAGTCCATTTTGGCTCTGGCTTTCCCTGCAGTGCCCAAGTCTACCACCTTTGTCCTTTGCCCCTTGTCAATGAGTACCAGTGGTTCTAGATTAGAACAAGAGAGCCAAGGGCTGCCTGAGGAGCTCACACGTAGGATGCGGGGAGGGATTTGAGGCAAGGGGTACAGCCTAGTGGAGTATGACTGGTGGAGACAGGAAAGAGGAGAGTGCATGTGAGAAAAAGAGAAAGCTCATGGACTGTTCATCCTTCCTGATGTGAAGACAAAGCTATGCTCCAGTCAGTAGATCCAGTAGCACTGCAGAAGCTCCAGCATCCCTCTGATATTATAGGCTTGGGACAGAATAGGAGACCTAGACTCATTCCCCAAGAAATTCAGTATAAGCGATACACAGCTTATTTTTGGGAAGCCCCAATCTAAGGGAGACGTGCCTGTCCTCAGGCAGCACCACTCTGACAGGATGGCCTTGACCTTCAGGATCCCCTATTCTGAGGAAATAGTCTCCTTGGGCTTCTGCAAAGGCTCCTACTCACTCGCTCCAGGAACTTCTGCCTCTGCTCTGGATTCTTGTAAACAGAGGTGGGGAATCCCAGCGGCCAAAGCGCTTTTTAATCACCTTTTTTTTTTTTTTTTTTTATTGTCTTTCTGTAGATGAGTCATCCATAGGAAAATCACAGCTCTGGAGTGAGCCCAGTGAGCCTGAGATGCAAACGGAGACTGAGATTAATGAGTGAAGATTATTGATACAGTCTGGGCGGCTGCTGGGCCTTGTTCCACTGGTCATCGCAGCCGCGGGCACCATTGCCAGAAGCAAAGAGAGGAGCTGAGATTGGAGGACATCCAGTCCACAAGAAGCCCCATGGCAGGGCTGCCTCTAGATGCAGGCGGGAGCTGTGCAGAAATCCAGGAATGAGGCCTGGTGAGTGGCTGCTGGTCAAGCCACCGTGTGGGAACCCACGCACTTTCAGAGAGAGACTCATGCAATGTTCCCGTCGGTTCCAGATTCTGCTCTCGTCAGCCATACCTGGCCCCTTCCGAGCCTGCCATCGCGTTCCAGTCTGTGTTGGAATACTTGTGAATGTTTTATGGTCTCTTCTGGGACCTTGAAGTCTCAAGAGCGGGTGCTGCCTAGAACAGAGTCGACCTGGCTCTGGAGGAAATAAGCGGGGATCTGGGAGTACACCTCAATTGGCAGAATGTTCGCCTCGCATGCATGGGACCATGGGTTTGATCCCCAGCATGACGTATAAAGTGGGCATTGTGGGTAAATATCTGTGAGCCCAGAACCGAGGAGATGAAGGCAGAAGATTCAAACCTTAAGGTCATTCTGAACAGCAGCCTTTGTGTGAAACGCGTGACCCTGATGTGGGCAGTGTGGACAAAAGGAGAGGAAAGAACAGAGAAAGATAAGAGTCCAAACCTCCAATTTTCTTAGCAGCAAGTGTGTGTGTGTGGGGGGGGACAGGGGTGAGGGACAACATACAGGGGACTGCAGACCTATGCTTTTCCCCAGGAGTCTGAGCACTTCTCTAAGGTGACAGGGACCTTTGAACTTACCTGGAACTAAAGCTCTGGGCAGGGAAGGGGTTGTCTAAGGTCTTGAAGCCTCTCAGGAGCTGAGTTGGGGGTTGTCACAGGATTCCCTTGGCTCCCTCCCTTTGCTTGACCCTCCACCCTTGCACCTGGACCCTGGCTCTGGGCCAGGCTAAAACCCACAAGGAGACATGCCCTTCTGAGCTTCTTTAGTGGGGTGGGGTGGGGAGGGGTGGGGCGGGGTGGCCATGGCAGTGGCTGACGGGCTCCACCCAGGGTGGGCACATTTCATCACCAGAAAGCCTGGCAGGGATGACAGCTGCTGCAGCCCAAGGGAACGTGTACTTTGCAAACCTTGAACTAGATCCCCATCCTGGCTCTTAGATAAGTCTCTAGGACACTCTGTCCTGCTGTCCCAGAAGGACTCAAGCTGCTTCTCTCCCACTGAAGCAGCCCCGTGATTATTCAGAGCTGTGTCCGGGCTGGTGAAATCCTGGTGGGGAGTGTTCCACCCAGATGTCCCCACTTGGGATAGTCTTCTAAAATGACTAAAAAGTAGTCAGTGACCTAAAAAAATTATCACTAAGGTGATCTAGCTGGTCATTAAGTCCCCTGTTATCCAGGGAGGTGGCAACTATTATTGCTGTTGTTTTACAGGATCGAGACAATGAGGCCTGAGAAGGATAATGGCCTGTCCGGGTGTCACAGCTAGCACCTGATGGAGCTGAGATTATTCTCCTCCCAGATGCTGTCACATTCTTCAGCCTCTGGGGAAATGAAACATTTCCCCATTAGATACTGGGCACAAGAAACAGACACTCTAGATAAATTATAGTGACTGTAAGTGCCAGGGGTTGGGGACAAGACTATCCACTTGGCCATAGCAGAGATTTTTGTTTGGAATCTTGCCCTGTAGTGAAGGGACAGGAGCTAACATTGGACAAGACAGGTGTCTACTGGGTGCCAGCTTTGGGCTAGCTACTTGCAAAAAGAGGATACTGGCACCTGCAAGTACAGAAACAGCCTTTGCTCCCTTGGATTTAACATATCCTTAGGGACCTTCATGAAGACACTGACACTTTTTACTGGGTTGCTGAATGACACCGGTCAGGGTAGCTTAGCCAGCTTGATGGAAGACAGTCCATATAACTCACGGAGGCTGAGTTAGTATCCTTCAGTATTCCCCAAACAGCCCACAAAACAAAAAAACAGAGAAACTGTGACTCGTTCAAGGTCATCCAAGAATTTAAAATTCAAGACTGGAAACTGATTTTAGGATTCTAAGCATGATCCTGCCTCCTTCATACCGACCTCCCAGCACATTAGTTAGTATGTGTGACTATAATGGAATACTTGATGAAGATCAGCTTACAAAGAAGAAAGGTTTAGTCTGGTTCACAACCTCAGAGAGTTCAATTGTGACTTGCCTGATGCTTTGGGGCCTGCATTAGCTCAATGTTTCCTGACAGAACACCTGCCAGAGGAAGCTTAAACTTTCTACCACTACTCACTAGCACTCCGGAGATGAAGCTTTTAACACTTGGGTAGTTGGGAAATGCTTCAGATCCAAGCTATAGCACCAAGAAGGTGAGTTGCTAAAAAAACAAACAAACAAACAAACAAACAAAAAACATTGCTAATCTGCTTGTCTTAAGTATTTTGTTTGTGAATGTCGATGCATTTGGGTAGCCTTTGCACTGTAGTATGCAAAGCACACTTATCAAAAACTCAGTAAAGACCAGGGTACTGAGGGAAATGTAGAAGTGGAAGGGGAGCTTGGGGTCAAGAAGGAATAATTGGGGAACATATTGGGCTTGGGGCCAAGAGCAGGCATTTTAAAATATATATATATAGACAATGGAGAGACAAGACAATTTGAAAGCAGGTAGAGAACTCAGGGGAACCGTGAGGTCCAATATAAACCTGATCAGATTTTCTCCTTGGACCTGAGGTTACTGTAGAGACCTGCCCCTAGGGGAGGGTGCTCTGAGCTGTACTGGTTGCCTTGAAAACATGAGGACCTGAGTTTAATCTCCCGAACCAACGTTAAAAAAAAAAAAGCTGAGCACTGTAGTACACACCTGTAATCCCAGCATTGAAGAGGACAAGACAGGCGGGTCCTTGGGGCTCCATGGCCAGGCCGTAAGTGAGCTTGGAATGGAATGGCACTGGGGTTGTCCTCTGACCTCCATCGTGCAGTTGGTGTAAACACACACACACACACACACACACACACACACACGCACAGGAATAAAGAAAAACATGTGGGAAGCCTCACTGAGCATCTGCCTCAAGTTTTTGAGACTCCATAGCCAGCAGTAGGAATTCCTGATCTCTGTGAAAGTGTTCCGGCCTCATCCCCAAGGTAACTGAACTTGTGTCTTTTTGTTTTCACTAATTTTTGTTGACGTCACCCACTTGTCTCTCTATCCACCTGTAACATGGAGCCAAGGGCATGAAGCCAGAGAAAACAAACCAGCAAACTATAAAGAAGAAGCGTTTAAATCGGGTATTATTTTATTCCCTGAGTGAACTCTCTGTTTCTCTCCCTCCCTCTTTCTGTTTTTTCTTTTTCTTTTTCCTTGAGAAAGTCAGTTTTCCCACCTTGACCTTCCAAGTACTGAAATCACAGGCATGAACCACCACAGGAGTCCCCTTGCTGTGAAACACCTTAGGCACCCAGAGAAAAATCAGGTCTATGGACTGAGATAGGTATGGTTACAAACTCATTTGCATGTATTAATCCTTAGGCTTAATTACCTTGAAATGGGGTCCAAATACTCATAATTCTAGAGGACAGGCAGCCTTCCAAATTCCAGGTACACCTCAGAGCTGGGAACTATAGCTTCTCAATGTGTTCTACTCCATCCCCTGGGCCTCTCTCCACACAGCTACCTTTGTTGTAGGCGCAAAAGCAGAGTCCTCAATCAGAAGAATAGTCTCAAAAGGATCCTGCATGCACACTTTCTATCTGCATCTGATAGTTTAATTTTCATAGGCACATCCCCTCGGATGTTCCAAGATCCTAATTTACAGACAGGGAAACTGGGGCATAGAGATGTAAGCTGATTTGCCTAAGGCTATCTGGCAAGACAGTCAACAAGCCACTAGTCTCCCCATTCCCCAATTCTATGATGTCCAAGGACAGACAGGCTCAGCTGTCAGTACCAGGCAGTGGATTGCTCAGCCTACAGTAGCCGTGTTACTTATTGCAAAAGGTCCAGCCTGTTGATGACTCCGAGTCACCTTTGTGCCATTGAATGCTGCCTTCCAAGAGACTTTTAAGATCTCTAAGGCCTCTTGAAAGCAATGATTTTTAATTGCAGGGGCAAATGGGGTCACTAGGGAGATCATCTGTAGAGCACTACAGAGAGAAGCAGTGGAGGGGCCCAAGGATAAAACAGAAAGAGCTCCTTACATGTTTCTCAGATTGGGCACAGTCTTAGTTATATTCTATGACCTAGGACCCTCAGTCTCCTCACCCTGACCTAACCTGAGGCTTGAAAGATGCACTCCCCCAACCCCCCCCCCCCCCCCCCCCCCCCCCCTACTTGCCAGCTTGTTCCTTCTCTGAAGGCTTAATATGTGCAAGTAAGCTGGAAGTTTCCTCAAACCTGTTTTTCCATGGGTGACCAGAAAGTTTTGGCTTGTCTCCACGTCTGCCGAATTCTGCGAACCTACCCTGTGGCAAGTCTCAGAAGGGGAGGAGGAAGGGACCAGGCCTAGGGTCTGTCCTCTCCGTGCAGCCCTGTAGGTTAGGCCCTACTGCTCGGAGTCCTCCTAGAGGAGCAGGGGGCACACCCTCATGAGAAAGCGAGGGGCTCCTGAAGGGGTTGGAGGAGTTTTAAAGAAGCTACAGGCGGGGCACTGTGGTAAAGTGTCTGCCTAGCTTGCACTCAGCCTTGGGTTCCATCCTTAGCTGGAGAAAAAAGGCTCCAGAGGATGGGGGTGAAGGCTTTTGGTGCCTTGGTAGGCACATGCCCCAGAGGCAAGAAAGGAAAAGTGCATCTGGTGGCCCAGTGGTATCTGCTGGGACTTTTCCACATAACCTGAGATGGGTGAGAGACTGAGGCCGGCTTGTACAATCTTGGGCTGGGCAGCTGGGCTCCCAGCCAGGGGAAAAAAAAAAACTGCTTCTTTGAGAGCAAGAGGGTGGAGAGAGAGAGAGAGAGAGAGAGAGAGAGAGAGAGAGAGAGACAGAGACAGAGACAGAGACAGAAAGACAGAGAGAGAGAGAGACAGAGAGGAGGGAAGAGAGACAGAGCTACAGAGAGAGACAGAGACACAGAGAGGAACAGAAACAGAGACAAAGAGAGACAGGGACAGAGAGAGACAGAGTCAGAGGAAAATAGATGATGAAGAAAGCCCAAGGGCCAAGAACCAGGGTTTGGAGCCTTTTGTACAGAAACAGGCTGAGGCGTGGGAGGTGGAGAGCTGAGGGTAGGGCCACAGGGCTGACCTGCTGTGATGTGAGCTACAGGCAGAAGCCATTGGATGAGAGAGAGTTGATAATGTTTAGATAGCTCTTTGCAGAGTGTCCCAGGGCTCCTCTCTCTCTCTCTCTCTCTCTCTCTCTCTCTCTCTCTCTCTCTCTCTCTC
>JADRCD010185355.1:0-44452 GCA_019843815.1 Montemys delectorum | reverse complement strand
GTGTGTGTGTGTGTGTGTGTGTGTGTGTGTGTGTGTGTGTGTGTGTGATTTATATGTCTTACATAGATGTGAACATTTTATATTTGGAACTTACTGGAACGACTTACCATGGTTGCAACAGGTTTTTTTGTTGTTTCAAGACCGGTTTCTCGGTGTGTAGCCGAGGCTGTCCTGGAACTCACTCTATAGACCAGGTTAGCCTCAAACTCACATAGATCCACCTGCCTCTGCCACCCAAGTGCTGGGATTAAAGGCGTGCACCACCACCCTTGAATTCAATTCTTAATACTCACATGGTGGCTCACCACTATTTATAACTCCAGTTCCACAGGATCTGACTCACCTCTGCTGGTCTCTGTGTGCACTGGGTGCAAATGGAGTACAGACACTCATGCAGGAAAGACACTCATACATATGAAATAAAGTAAAAAACAAAACCTAAGAACAGAAGTGAGCCTGACATACGTCATTGAGCATTCAGGGTGCTGATAAACCTAGGAAAGTACTGGGAGTCAGGAGGAGAGTCCCACAGTTAGAGCCATGGAGCTGTATGGGCACCGAGCAGCCTACCCCTGCCAGACATCCGGGGTGTATGCTCACGCTGCATATGTCAAGTAGACCGTCTGATACAGAAACTAGAATTCAGGAAAGAGGTCCAGACTAGAGCTAGAAGGTTTGAGAGTGTCAGCCCATAGTGCTCTTGGTGCTGAAGCCTGTCAGCAGAGACAAGGAGAGAGACTTGGGGCAGAAGCCCAGGTTGCTCAGGGTTAAGAGGTTGGCAGGTGATACCACAGAGAGGGGAGAAGCCACATGGAGACGGCCATGGAGGGACCTCTCTGCTCAGCTGTATCAGAGCTGGCTAGTCGTGAAGAAAAGCTGATCTGGCAGTGTGTGCCTTTTGTACATTTGATCTTTACAGAAATCTGTGAGGAAAAGTGGGGCTAGTGAAACTTCTATACCAGCTCTTCAAAGATTGTTTCATTTTGTTTTTAAGACAAGGGCTTTATATGTAGCTCTCACTGGACTTTTAAAAGCTCTATGGCTAGCCTCAGACTCATATTCTCCTGCCTCTGCCTTTCCAGTGTTGGGATTAAAGTTGTATACTATCACTTCCAGCTTAAAGTTTTAATATTAATACATATCAGAGTCTATAACAGTAGTAAGTGACATTAATGTCCATGTTAGCTGACTGTTATACTGTACTTCTGTTTTATAGCTAGACTTTTTTGATTTTGAAAAAACATTCTTTCTAAACTATAGAGAAAATACAGATTGATAAATCAGTAGATGTTAAATTTTCTAAAATATCATTTCATTACATGCTCTGAGCACTTGGGATAAATAGGTAAAGAACGCTGCTTCTTTGACACATTAAATTATAATTCTTATCATGAACTAAAACTCAAAGGTAAATCTTAATATCTTTCAGATTATCAAATAGAAACATTATACACAAACCTGTGGAATGGACTTTAATCGCTGTGGTCTTGCTGTTACTGTAAGTACTCTTTCAGATTCTGTCTCTAAATAAACAGTTTGATTAGGGAAGACAGTCACTGGTTTTGCACACTGCCTTGGAGAATGCTGTCTTCATATTCTGTCCCTTATTCTCCTGTTTTTATGCGATAACGTAGTTTCCATGTAAAGGGGCATGCCGTATTTTGAGAAGCTGTAATTGTTACCTTGTGTCTCTACTATCTTAAGAGAATCTAGTCCTCATAAGTATTTCTCTTTTGTTGGAGATTTATACACTAATCTTTTACATTTCCTTGTTGTTATCTGTTCTATTAAGGCTGAATTAGCTTCATTGTCTTATATCTGTCTTTATATATATTTCATTTTTGGACATAGTTTGTGTTTAATTGTAGTGGATTAGTTTTACTTTCTAAATGTGCATTTTAAAATTAACAAGTTTAAAGGATCTAAGCACACACTATACAAGGATACATAAAACATTTAAAAGTCACTCACCTCTTAAGAAACCACTGGTGGTTTCTAAGGCTATTTTTCAAAAGGGTTAAAGCCATTTATTAGGTGTAGTGTTTTTCAGCTTGAATTGGGAAAATCTTTTGAGGATCATTCATCGCTTTTGCTGCTGTTGGTGGTGTTGGGTAGGCCAGTGAAGCCCACGGGCAATGGAAACTTACAGATATTCACGGGTCAGTCACGCTCACGATGTCTCCAGCACTGCTCTCTCTCTTTTTTTTTTTTTTTTTTTTTTTTGATATTACTTTAGACTGACATGTGCCTTCCCTGTCCCAAGAAAAGCTGTATGAGAAGGATTAGCTTAGGCATCAGTGAGCCGGAATCTGTGTCGCCCGAACAGATACAACTCACATGATTCATTAAATCAGAACACAGAAAATAACTTTACTTGAATGCTCTGATATAAATTTTTAATCAGCCCTAAGAACAAATCTTTTGTCATTTCTATTATTCAGTGTTCCAGTTGAATTGGCAGTTCATGAAAAATATATTATTAATTTTTAAAAGGTTTTCTACTTTATGAAATGTGTAAATATTTTCATCATTGACAGAAAATATCAATAACTATCTTACCCACAGTATCATATGCCTGGTAATAAATACTCATAAACAACTATCTAACTGTCCTTTTGTAATTTATTACACTAAGAGGGAAGCAGGGTTAGGATGACATGTTAGAGCCATTAGCAGTGATCTCAGAATCTTGCTTCTGCAACTGAAGACATATGAGGCCCTTACTTTTTGTATTAAACTACTGCCACATCTCCAAATTGTCTAGCAATTAGAAGAGTGAGCCGGGCAGTGGTGGCGCACACCTTTAATCCCAGCACTTGGGAGGCAGAGGCAGGCGGATTTCTGAGTTCGAGGCCAGCTGGTCTACAGAATGAGTTCCAAAAAAGCCAAAGCCACACAGAGAAACCCTGTCTTGGGGGGCGGGGGAGGGTTTGAGAAATACAATAGTAAAATGTAGTATTAAAAATTAATGTAATTTTTCCCTGTGAAAACAAGACTCTAGGCTGGAAAATGCTTCAGTCATCAGAATGTGTGCTAAGTAAGCATAAGGACCTAAGCGTGTGACCCTAACCCACATAAAAGCCAAGTGTGGCTGTGTACATGTCACTCCAGCACGTGAGCAGGAGACAAGGAGACCCCAGAAGCTCATTGGTGAACCAGCTGACCTCAATTGATGAGCTCCAGCTTCAGTGAGAGACCTTAGGTCAAAAACTAAAGTGGAGCGCATTTGAGGAAGGCACCCAAAACCAACCTTTGACCTCTATACATATATACACATGAACATACATACATCCAAACAAGAATATACACATAAATATATACACCAAAATATTCTATAATCTAAAAAAATTTTTTTAAGAAAACCTATATTTGGTTTAAATATAGATACCATTTAACAAAAGATACTGACACTATTAGTGAGTGCTTTTTTTGCACCATTTGACTTCTGGGTTTAGGTCTAACAACTCTTTGGAAAAGTAAGTCAGAAGATTTAGTTGTATGTTTTTTGTCTGTATTAGTTTCCCATGTACAATCTTAAAATTGTAACTGCGAGAACCACTCTGTGTCCTCTGTCACTCTTATGCTCTGACTACAGGGAGGTCCAGCCTTCCCAGCCACTGAGCCTTTTGATTTGTAGACAGCTCAGTCATTCTGGAGTAGGTCCTTTGGCTTTCAGAATCTTGGCTCACTGTAGATCCCATGCTCCAGGGTACTTGCTAGGCTTTTGTTCTTGAAATCTTGTGCCTTTGCCAAGAGTCCGCTTAACAGTTCCTAATCAGCCATTCTGCACACTGTGTAGCCTCAGGCAGACTTCAGATATCCCTCTTTACCCTTTATCATTACCTCCTAAGACTTCCATCTCAGTTCATATTCATTTATTTCTTTTTTTCAGAGAGCCCCCTTTGACCTTTCACATTACCCTAAGGAACCTGTAGCTTAGCTATTGGCGCCTTTCATCCACAACCGCATCCTTCTAAAATAACTACTATTAAGCATGTTAGGGATAGAACTTAAATATTTTTCATTTAGAATTTTAAATATTAAATAAAAATTTAAATATTTAAAGCAAATCCCACTCACTTCTGTAAGGTATAATTGTATTTGGTATACCATCCCACCTTCTTCCTATACCCAGTTTAATAAAGATAGCATTGCCCTTGACATGTGTTAGAGAGAGCCTCCCGTGGGAAGTGTAGAGAGCTCAGGTGCCCCAGACCCGCTCAGCTTGAACGAGGGGGTCAGGCACAGACGTGTGTACACATTAGCAAAGGAAGGGACAGTGCCTTTCCTTTCTGCTACTAGCTTACTGCCACTACATTGGGTGGAGGCACCCTGCAGAGACCTTCACAGAGATCTGTTTGCACAACCTGTAGGCATTTCTGAAGCACACATTCAAACCAGACATAACTCTGTAGAGCATCTGTTGTACTGAGAAGGAGGTATAGACTCAGGAGGCACAGCACTCAGGCCTCACTTTGGTCGTCAGAGCAGATACCTCCTCAGAGTTGCCCTCTGGCCCCACACACATGCCGTGGCGTGTGCACACCAGCACCCACACACACACAATAAATACAGGATACTATTCCCGTTTTCTAAAATAGTAAGGTGTTTATGATTTTGTATAATAAATGGGGTATAGCAGTATACTACAATTCTTTGGATATTAAAATTTTATTACTAATGTTCATTAAATATAAGGGAATCACCAGGAAAGACAATTTTCTATAGAAGTGTCTTACACTCTTCAATATTGATGTGAAAACTTAAGGCCTGGCCTTTTTTGTCGCTGTGGATGAGCATGCTTGTCAGAAGAACCCTCTCCATCCCTGGGAAGAATACCACAGAAGTGCAGAATTCTGGAACCATCTGGAGAAGGTTCTTTTGACAAGCACATTCGTCCACAACAACAGAAAATGCCAGGCCGTAAGTTTTCATGCCAGTATTGAAGAGTGTAAGACACTTCTATAGAAAGCCATCTTTCCTATGATTCCCTTGTGCCTTCACAGACCACTGCCATAGAGGGAAATGGAAACCGTAGCATGTAACACGTCAATGTAAATGTTCCGTTCTTATACCAATACAGTCTCGGGCACAGTAGGTGAGATGCATGTGCACAGGAAATGCATCGTGGCTCACTCTCACTTAGAGTTCTTACTAATTGTATGAGACATGAATGGCTATTGTGACTGCAACATCTATTGATTTTATATATTCAGAACTTGAGCACATAGAGCCCTTCAGGCAGGGCTTAAGCAGTGTGTATTCATTTCCCATGAAGGAATGAGACATAGAATAACAAATAGTAATGATTAATTGACCTTTAATAAGAACTGATTGAGAGTACAATAAAATAATGAGTACTTGCTGATATTTTTTTACCTAAACCCTAAGTAACAATTTTTTGGTTTTTTGTTTTTGTTTTTGTTTTTTTGTTTTTTCTTTTTTTTTTTTATTATATAGACACACCAGAAGAGGGAGTCAGATCTTATTATGGATGTTTGTGAGCCACCATGTGGTTGCTGGGATTTGAATTCAGGACCTTCGGGAGAACAGTCAGTGCTCTTACCCACTGAGCCATCTCACCAGCCCTGTTTTTGTTTTTTTGAGACAAGGTTTCTCTGTGTAGCCCTGGAACTCACTCTGTAGACCAGGCTGGCCTCGAACTCAGAAATCCGCCTGCCTCTGCCTCCCAAGTGCTGGGATTAAAGGTGTGCGCCACCACCGCCCGGCCAATAATTTTTTTCTAGTTGAATATAGCCATACTTTATTCTCTGGATAGGGCTGGACATTGGAATACTACAACTTGAATTGGATTTTCCCAAATAAATATGCTCAAATAAAATACTGGGCTTTTTTTTTTAAGAGTTTATTTTTTTAATGTATATGAGTACACTATCATATGGTTACAGATGGTGTGAGCCACCATGTCGTTTCTGGGAATTGAACTCAGGACCTCTGGAAGAGCAGTCAGTGCTCTTACCCACTGAGCCGTCTCTCCAGCCCAGTACTGGGCTCTTATTACAGTTTTTAATATATTACTCTTAACAAAAATATGTGTAAATTAGCTTTTCTATATTTTAGAACCTATATAACAGATAAATCCTATTACGATATATAGTTTTCTTTATATGTCAAAATTAGGAAACGCTGTGTACATCAAAGAGTGTCTTCTGACACGCGACTCCCTTACGCTCCTTTTCCTTTCTTCGTAATGTCTGTCTTACTGCATGCTTACCCCTTCTGCATGCTCGCAGCACAGAGTCTGAGGAAATGTCATAGGTCAGCCCTCACTGACCCTCACTCCTTTTCTTTTACTTTGCCTTTTGTTTTCTTGGATTGGACCATTGTCATTAAAGCCATTGTAGTGTGTAACTAGACCATAACTATAACTGTCACTCTAGTTGGTAACACAGAGTAGGAGTGTGCCATGCTGGGCAGAAATCTAGGGAAAGGACTCCTGACCCAAACTGGCAGCCAAGGAAAAGGCACACACAGCAGTCTAACTGGGCTGAGTCCCATGTGTGCAGCCCATGTGCCAGGAAAGGGGATCAAGTTTCCTCAACTGAAAATGTGCCATATTCCTTGGAATTTGGCTGTGTGGTGGAGGAGATGAGTATTCACTCAGAGGAGGAAGGAGAGGGTGGCTTCTGCCGTCAGAACATAGACACACACTCTTTCTACCTTGATGCCCTTGGTGTTCTCTAATGGAAAGCTTTCAAGGCCATCTCCAAAAGTGTCTGCTTTCATTTTACTTATCTGAACTGGCTGTTTCCAGTGAACTGTGGCCTGTTTGTAGTCAGGGACCATTCAATAGTTTATTCTCTCTAAAAGCTTTGAGTATTCCCATCGTTCAGGGATTAGCATGTAAGTCCTGGGAAATGGTATTTTAAAAAAGCTCAGCCTGACCATAGTCTCTCAACAAAACCCATCAGGAAGCAGACAGTCACTTTAAGGAGCCATCAAAGACAGGGACTCTGGAGAGTCCCTTCCCCAGGCTCCTGGGCATGAACTCACCGAGACTAAAGCTTTTACCTCTGCCAACTGTGCTTTACAGCCCACTTATCACTCCACCTCCTATAAAGACCTGAAAGCACACCTTAGAGAGCAGAACAGGATACTCCTGAACCCACATCTCCCTTGCCATTCCAAGTCAAGTTTGGGTTTTGAGCCTAGATTAGAAGACTTTTGGAAGTATTTTTTCTGTATTTTATAATTATGGGATATTTATAACTGATTTTTCTTGAGATAAAATTCCAACTTTAATTTATAGACAGTTCATGATTGTAGTATGTTTTCTATATTATACAGTAGTCCATACTATCAAATGACAGAACAATTTTGTCACCCCCAAAAGAAACCTCATCTGAGTTGAGCCTTGATTTCCCTTCTGACAACTACTTACAACCCTGTGGGATAACCATTTGTCTCTTTGCCTGTTGTAAACATTTAAATCAGTGAAATCATGTAAGACATATCTGTTTCTGTTTGGCTTCTTTCATTTAACGTTTCTAGAGTTTCTGTCCATGTCACAGCGTATAACAGTACTTTTTATGACCACATAGTATTCCGGGATGCAGATATACATACAGTTACTCAGTACTTGGTTGTCAGGTGAGAATTATTTCAATGGTGTCATAAACATCCATGTGCATGTTTTTGTGTGACATGTTTTCAGTTTAGTTGTATACACTGATGGTAAATTGCTGGGTTATGAGAACCTGCCAAGCTGTTTCCTGCAGCAGCTGCACCCTTTCACATGATCGCTGGTGGAGTGTAGGCACTCCAGAGACTAAGCGCAAGAGCTGTCTCATCCTCACCTCCAGTTGCCATCCTAGGTGCTCGGTCACATGCGCACCCCAGCGAATGGCGCTGTTGGGAGGTCGTCAAGAGGCTTAAGGTTGTAGGTTGGCGGGCAGCAAGATCCTGCAGGGTTGTCCTTCCCATCCACTTCTGTCTCCTGCTTCCCAGCCACCAGGCTGTGAATGCTGCAGCTCTGCCATGTCCTCTGAACCATATTGGAATTAGCTCTCTAAAGCTGTGAGACAAGATAGAGTTCCTCCATTTAATTGTTTGTCGGGTATTTTTGTAACCACTGTAGAAATAAATAACACAAAATACTGATACCAAGAAGTATGATTGTTGCTGTGACTAAGCCGGGCGGTGTGGTTCTACACTGGTTTTCAGAACCAGTTTGGAAAAGACTGGAGAAGCAGGTTACAGGAGCTGCTACAGTGATGCAAGCAAAGCTTAATAAATAATTATGAGGTCACTCAGAAGACCACAGCACCACTCAGAGTGTGGACAGTAGAGGCCAGGCTCATGCGGTTTCAGAAGGGAACTAAACCTAACTAAAGGCCATGCTGATTATGTCCTGGCAAAGAATTTATCTACATGTGCATTGAGTCTGTGCCCTGCGCTTAATTGAAAAATAATGGACTAATGTAGTGGGGAAAATTTTAAGACAGCGTGATAATGTCACATAGCTATTGGTGGTTGTTTCTAGCCAAGCTTAACAGTAAGAATCAGGAGCACGAGGCTTAGGAACAGAAGGATTAAAAAACAAAAAACAAAAAAACAGTGCAGTCTAGCCAGGAAAGGAGTGGCGTGGAAGGTTTTCATGAGATTAACACCATGGAAAATAACCAAGTACTCTCAAGGTAGAGAGAAAAGATGCCTTGAGGGTACCTCAGGAACTAACCAAACCCCACCTATGGGCAGGTTCCAGAGTATCCATTTCTTTTAGGAAGAAAGCCACCAGGTGCCGTATCTGTGCAGTCTGGCGTTTTTCCAAGTTGACCCATGCCACCTCTGAGACTGCAGCACCCTTGCTTCAGAGGGACTTGGCTACTGGTTGAGCTCACGGGAGACCTTCCTGCTGGTGTCACAGGCATTCAGGATACATTATTTTGAGATTTTGGACATTCAAAGAAGGCATAGGAGACCAAGCATGCCTTCCCAGGTTCTCTACAAGAAACCCTAAGAGGGCAGTGCCTTAGGCCTCAGACACAGTGGAAACTCCAGGGTGTCCTGTGTCCCTTTGGCTTGACATCAGATGGCAACACTTATTAGACATTAACATGAGACACAGTCAAGTGTCAGAGTGGCCAGTGACCAGAAGGCCCCAGTGTACCTGATTGTATCCAGGGGTACCTTGTACCCACTGTATATGTGTTTGAGTAGACTTATTACTATTTCCTGCCATCTCTGGAGAAGCAGCGTGCCAGAGGGCCTTTTCCTGTGAAGGTAGTTGACAAATTTGCTTAGATTAACTTGTGTATCTTTTCTTTACCAGAAGTCCCCCTTAAGTAATAATCTTAGGCGCTTTGGGGTGCGCAGGGCCAGAGGTATGACTCAGATGCCATTATTTTGATCAAAAACTAGTATTAGACCAGATTAAAAGTAATTTAAAAATAGTAAATCTATAAAATAGCTTTATTTTACCAGGAGAAAATAGCCTTTCTCTGATATCTCCCCTCATTCTGCCTTTTGTCTAATCTGTAGCTGTCCTTTCAGTTGGTGTCTTCAATTTTAAGAAAGGCCAACTGTGATCCGTTCCCATTCCTGTGTTCACCTACTACTATTCCCTTCCACAAAATTAGTGTGTTCCCGAGACACAGGAGGTGGGACTTGAAACATTGTGAGGGAAAGGTCCCTCCTCAGTGACTTTTGATACTGCTATCCCATAAGAGAGCATCTGGCCATGGAAACTTCGGGCAGCTGTTGTGGGTGACTTACAACATTGGAGTGGGCTGGCCAAACCTGCTGGAGTTCACAGAAACACGCCACGTACCCCAGCCACTGGACGCAGAGCTCTAGGACGTCCCGTCTGTCCTGCTGGTTCTCATCTTGCTTGGACCCAGTTCCCCCTGTATGCCACTTCTCTTGTGGAATGAGAAGTCTGCCCTGTGCTGTTGGATGTCGGATGTACGTGACATTTTTTATTCTAGCAGAGTTAACGATTAAGACTCTGCCAGCTGCCTGACTATCTTTGGGGCAGGCGGTCCTCCTGTCTCTGCTAGCCATCTTGAGTAGAAGTGCTGGGGTTAGAATGCACTCCTGTACAGCTTTTCCAGGATCTGACTTGGGTCCTCAGACTTTCAGAGACCACTTTTACCTCCTCAGCCATTTCCTCAACCCAAAACTCAGGTAATTTCCAAAGGAATAACACTTTAATTTTTCTATCAAAGCCTACTTTCTACAAAGATTTCTTTTCCTTAGAATTTCCTACATCTCCAATAAATTTATAATTTAGTCTTTTATTCATCCATAAGTTGCAGCGAGTCTCCAAACCTGCTACCTTAATCCATGATAAAAATTACCAATGTGTGAGGTCCTGTGTTCCCTCCCTAGAAGCACATGCGCATGCACACACACACACAAAATTCCTCAAGGGGGGAGTCTCCAGCCACTTCGAGGATGATGGGAGTTAATAGCAGTAGGCTCTTACCAATCACAGCTTCAGTTTTAGTAGCCAGTCCCTAGTTTTCCTAACACCGTCTGCCTCTCTGAACAAGCACCCTGAGTTTGCTGGTAGTATTACCCCAGCCTTGGGGATCACCATAGAGGAGAGTAGTGATTTCTGTGTAGGGCTTGATCCCACTGTAGTCACACACACTGAGAAGGAGAAAGCTGGAGCTGCCAGCCCGAGAGCAGGAATTAGGAAGAAAAGCTGTCTGGTGCTCATCTACAGCTGCTTTACAGACCTGCTACAAACAGGATTTAGATATAAAGTTCTAAAGTTACTCCACCCCAGCCCCTTAAACAAACACACATGTGATATATCACTCCACAGTGATTTACAAAGGACTTGTTTCTTTTGAATTAGAAATATCAGTGGGAAGCATCCCGGCTTCCTTATTAATAGGTAATCCTAAACCCTTAAATGCAAACATCATCAGGGCATGAACCATCTGTTAGAAGAAAAACATTTTATTTTATTTGGCTGCAATGGTCTTCTGTAATCAAAGTTTTTATCTCCATTTTCCAGATAAAGCTCTGAAGTGAAGGCCCATGATGGCATGACCCCCTTGAATTCTTTCTTATCCTATGCTCTCTGATCTCTGCGAACAATCTCTTGTTACTAGCCTCATGAACCTATTAGTTTCTTATTCTGGTGACTTTGTCATTTTACCTAAGGTAAATTTTGTTTTGTGTTTTGGGATCCTCTCACTCTGTGGCCCAGGCTGCCCTCAGCTCACAGCCATCCTGCTGCCTCAAGTCTTCTAGGTCTAGGATTACAAGAGTGCACCATTACAACCAGCTTACCTAAGATAGAATTAATAGAACTTTTATTTGTATAATTACCTTTTAACAAGCCATATTTCGTTAAGTGTAATTCCATTGCCCTAGAGACAACACTTGTTAAAGAATCTTGAAGCCCTAAACTCAGCTTCACAAATTATTCAACCTCATTGAGTGTTATTTTCCTCATTGGAAGTGTAAGGAGTTAGACTGAATTCAGGTTTTGTTGAGGCAGTGCTTGTTTCTAATGAGACTCAGCAGCTCCAGATGCCAACCCTGATATCCAGGAGAGGAGTGCTGAAGGAGATAGTGAGAGCTCTGTGGGGTCGCTGGAGGTGTCCACTAGAGAAAAGCCATACTCAAAAAATGGCTCTTTTCCCCTTTATCCCTTAGCCTAGTGCTTTCACACACTCTCCCCCACACTTCTCTCTTTGATTTGAAGTCAGTATACCTGGTAAAGGTTTACTCAGAATCTTAATTTCAAAAATGAAGTAGGGCTAGTAGAGTTGAATGTTGGTCTTGGGTGTACAAAGCTGGGTTTGAGTTTAGTATACACAAGCGAACACATACACAAAATTAAATTCACTTAAATTAAAAATTAGATAAACTATATCTCTGCTTCCAAACACTATCTCACTCTTACTTCTTTAGTAGTTCTGCTTCATTCTTCTCCTGCCCCAGATCAGTGATTTGCCCTGGGAAA
This sequence comes from Montemys delectorum, assembly GCA_019843815.1. Classification (NCBI taxonomy): domain Eukaryota; kingdom Metazoa; phylum Chordata; class Mammalia; order Rodentia; family Muridae; genus Montemys; species Montemys delectorum. Next base: position 32,508 of record JADRCD010185355.1, on the reverse strand, counting down.
ACTAAGGCACATCTGAAACAGGTGACCTATGCGACTGTGTCTAACCCTGGTGACTTCTCTCTCATATTTCTGATCTTTACCTCCCATGCCCTTCTGTTTGCCATGGCCTACTAGTCCATCTATGAAACATAAACATGTAGTTCACCCTTGCAAAAACTCTGTGTGTGTGTGTGTGTGTGTGTGTGTGTGTGTGTGTGTATGTGCATGCTGTGTAGGTTGCTACTGTCTCATATCCTGATGCCACCCACCACTCCCAACTATAACTCAGGAACTATTCCTTGAATTAAATCAGTGAATGAATGGAGTGCTTTCAAGTTGTAGGACCTCCACAGCATAGCTTGGCACAGGTATGCCCCATCCCTAATTAAATTATAATTTATACCAATAAATTATAATTTATACCAATAAATTATAATTAAAAAACTAAAAACACATACATCGTCATCCATCTACAGGTTTTAAAGTTTTATTACCTATGCCATAAATTACTGAGTGATAGGGCATATCTTTGCTGAGGTAAGACCTCGTAGGAGTCAGGTTTCCCCTCCCCTGTGTGGGTCCCAGGGGTTGAACTTGGGTTGGCCGGTTTAGCAGCAAGCACTTTTATAACACCAAGCTGTCTCTCCAGCCTATGTTTTGAGGCCTATGATTACAAAATAAGTGAACATACTTCTAGAGAAAGAACTGTTTGTTTTTATACAACCCAAGCTATCTTAGAGTCTACTGCCTTGCTCTCTCAATTACAGATGTGTGCCCACCACACCTAGCCTTTGATAAATTCTTTAAATTCAGTAGCAGACAATAATAGCTAAAGCATTCAAAGAATTGTCCAGCTCAGTGATGGTTGCACATGCCTACCGTCAACAGCACGTAGAAGGCAGACACAGGATGACTGGCACAAGGGTATTTATCAGATAGTAATAGGGCCTGGTAGAAATGCTCACTTTAGTACAAAAATTCCCTTTAGTTTGCGTAAAATCTATTTATTCAGTAGTCTTGCAAATTTAAATGAAGCTATAAAAAGAAAAATTATTATTCCCAAATATATGGAGGGCTTGCCAGAATTTTTCCTTTGTTAACTTTATCCATGTTTATTTTGTGTATTCTAGAGACTTAACACTCTGCTTACTTCATCCTGATTACTGTAGTTAACAATAAAATCTTGCTGAAATTCAAATGCTTCCATTCTGATCCTCTTTATGTATGTCCACAGAATTCTAGAGCATATAAGAGTCAAAGGGAGAAAAACAAAGCTTAAAATTCTTTGTTTTTCTCTCTTCTGTTAGATCATCTCAGTGTCTATCCTAAATGCAAGTTTGGGAGCTGGCTGCTACCATTTGGGAATGGCTCATGTATTCTGTGCCATAAAAGATTAAATTCAGATTGTTTAGTACTGGAAATGTAGCAGAAGCAGGTGCGTACATGCGCGCGCATGCGCGCGCGCACACACACACGCGCATGCACACACAAACACATAGACACATACACAGACACACACGCACACACACACACTAAATAAATACATTTATCCTAAAAAGCAGCATAGGAGAGATTTAACAGTAACAGTTTTAGAAAGAGGTTAGTTTTGTTAACTCAGTTAAGGGCATGGGTGAGGGACCATTAACAGTTAACAGTTCAAATCGAGGGCAGGATATTAGGATAGGAAGGTTTGAAAAGGCAGGCAAAGCATGGGACATTAACAGACAAAGAGCTTGAGTGGGGAACAGTATAGCTGTCAGGCAGACAGTTACATAGAGAGATTTCTAAACAGATACCTTGGATTCTCAATGGAATAGGATGTGAGATGGTCCTCTAAGGGGAGAGAGTTACGAAAAATAGTAACAGTGGTCCTCAGTGCAGACAAGGAGCTGACCAAGAGCCACAGTAGACTAACATACTATTCTGATGAGGCCAAGGATCATGGCTTTGTAGTGCTCTCAGCCAGAGGCACTTTCTCCCCAACTCTCCCTCCCAACCCTGCCCTAGGAGTTTACAGTCACCCTGTGGTGTCGAAAGAGCAGCATTGATCATGGATTACAGTTTTGCTGGGTATAGCTAAAATAAGGGGACAAAGACTCAGAAAGTAATAGCAAGACATTGGTTCCAGAAAGAGACCAAGAAGCTGGGGAGATGGCTCTGTGGGTAAAAGCATTTGTATGCAAGCATTCCGACCTGAATGTGGATCTTCAGCACCTATGTAAACAGCTCTAAGTATCTGTAATGCCAATGTTGCTACAAGGATATGAGAGGAGGGCCAACATCCTCAGTGAGCAAACCAAGACACCACCTCAGAACAAGATGCAAAGTGAAGACCAGCACCTGGGGTCGGTCTCTCCACGAGCACTGCCTTCACACACACACTATACATTCACAAAGAAGTTACAGCAAATGGATTTGGTAAAGGATGGTGGAGTTACTTCAGGAACAAAATGGGTCTCCTCACTAAGTATTTCATGGGACCTCATCTCAAAATTGTGTCTCCCATGCTGATGTCTCCCTCAGGAAATGGATGAGATTCTTTTTGTGGATCATTTCTATTTGAATATCCCTCAGGCACTTCAAGACTCAAAATTGAGGTCAAACATATCTTCCCTTTGAGATGACCCCTATTTCTTGAATTACCCAACATTGAAAACTGAGTTGTCAGCTAGGCCCAATGGGGAACTAGAGAGGCTGGGACAGGAGAATTGCTAAGAGATCAAAGCTAGCCTGGACCACAATGAGACCTTATTTAAAAGTGTGGTTGGGGGAGGGAACGCTTTTTCTTTTGGTGGCTATTCTTGGTCATCAACTTGACTGCATCTGGAATTAACTGAAATCCAAGTGGCTAGGTGCACTTGTGAGGGATTTTGTTTGTTTGTTTGTTTGTTTTGTTTTGTTTTTTTGTTTTTTGTTTTTGAAGATAGCCCTGGCTGTCCTGGAACTCACTCTGTAGACCAGGCTGGCCTCGAACTCAGAAATCCAACTGCCTCTGCCTCCCAAGTGCTGGGATTAAAGGCGTGTGACACCACTGCCTGGCAAAGATTTATTTACTATAATAAATGAGTACACAGAAGAGGGCACTAGATTTCATTACAAGTGGTTGTGAGCCACCATGTGGTTGCTGGGATTTGAACTCACAAACTTTGGAAGAACAGTTGGTGTTCTTACCCACTGAGCCATCTCACCAGCCCAGGATTTTTCTTAATGAAATCATTTGAAATAGGAAGATCCACCCTAAATCTGGATCTTTTGTGGTGGAAAGAGTCACTTTTAATCTGGATTATACATTCTTGTGGTAGGCTATATGAAGAACATGGAAGAAGGAAGTTCTGCCTGCCCTTACTCTCACTGGAAAGTTCATTCCTCCACTGGCATTAGAGCCTACTTCTAGACTCCAGAGTCTCCTTGAGACTTGGTGAGAAATCAAGCCTCGTGAACTCAATAATTAGTGGATTCTTGGATCTTCCTTGGATAGACAGCTGTTATTGTACTAACTGAACCAAAGCCTACAAGCCATTCTAATAAGTTCCCTTTGTTTATTTATTTATGGATGGGTGGATGGACAGACAGACGGATGGATTCATGGATGGATGGACAGATGGATGGATTCATTCTTTAAATTCTGTTCCTCTGAAGAGCCCTAGCTAACACACTTGCCCTTTACTTCTGATATCCGATTATTCTGCTTTCAGTTTTGTTTTATTTCGTTTTGTTTTGTCAGCATCTCACTAGGTAGCCCTGGTTGGTATGGGACTTGCTGGACAGACCAAGCTGGCCTCAAACTCAGAAAGCCACTTGTCTCTGTCTCCCAAGTGCTGGGATTAAAGGTGTGCAGTACCACACCCAACTATAGTCTGTTTTCTATGATTCCCACTATGACTAAAATGCATCAGCCTAGACTGCCTTCCTGGATAGAGCTGCTTGCCAGGTGTCTCATCCATCCTCCTGGCTGTTATATTCTCCTCATTGAAGTTTAACCCTGATTGGGATAGAGGGTGTTTTTTATTCTTTATTATTTTTTATTTTATTTAATCATGTGTATGTGTATGTCTGTATGCATGGACACATGTGTTTGTGTGACCATTGAGGCCAGAAGAAAGCATTAGAGCCCCTGGAGCTGAAATTACAGGAAGTTGTAAGGTGCCCAATGTGTGTGCTGGGACCAGAACTCAAGACCACTGGAAGAACAAGTAGTACATGCTCTTAACTACTGAATTATGACCTGATTGGAGGGGTTAAAACAAGCAGAAAACAACCACCACCTAGGCAGAGACTGCAGGGACCAAGCAGTGACTTTGGGCCCAGGCCTCAACAAGGCACTTGTGCTGTCCCCCTCTAAGGCTCAGGGAATAGTGCAGAGAAGGTACAGGCAGGATGAGAGCCATAAGTTAGGGTGAAGGCCTGCAGAATGCCATTCTCTGGATACAACCTTGGCAGTCATTAATACACAACAAGTATAGTTACCTGCATTGGGTCCATACAAAGACCAGTCCTATCAATTGTCAGACATGGAAGTAGGAATGGATCACAGAGCTCACTTTTTTACCTCTGAACCACTGAGTACTCACAGGCTCCTAGGCATGAGCGAGCTCTGTCTTTAAGTTGTGTACCTTGTACTGAGCCCAGGAGGCTCCAACAGATAACTCCACACCTGCCACCACACACAGATGGCCCAAGTTAATCAAACTCAGGAGAAGCACAAAACAAAATGAATAGACATGAACATGAGACGGGTTATAGGAGGGATGGAGGTGGGGTAAGAGTCTCTATCATGTCACTGATTGTGTCTCCTTCAAGCACCTGGTAGCTCTATGTCAGCTCTATGGCTGAGACTTTACTGTACATGTCTAACATGCACTGAAAGCTCTTGTTCAGGGTCACAGCCTTCACCTCTCGTGTTTAGTTGCCTCTAAATACAACCTGTAAACAGATTCCATTTATTTTTCAGTTTGTCTCAGCAGTTATTATGTGGTAGCACTCACCCCACAGCTTCAACACTATTACATTTAACCACTAGTTCAATCAGAGAACTCCATGAGCCTGAGAGTTCCAATCCAGCCCAGGCAACACCTCAGATTCAGTTAAAAACAATAGGGAGACTTTGAATTATTGTTTCTTCATCCCAGCTGCCCATAGAATCACATCAGTCACTTGAGAAGAAATTTACTCATAACTGTTACACAGATTTTGATTTGCTTACCTTGGCCTGAGCACACATGTTGCTTTTCATTTCCTAGGGGCTAATTGTACACAAAGAACTAAGAGTCATTGTCCTAACTCAGGTTTACTGGGGTGCTAAGTAGAAATGTTGTGCCAGGGCATGTTCATGAACCCCTGAAGTCCACCAAGGAGCTGATTCCTATGCAGTTAAATTAGGGTCTATTCAAGCTCAAGTTTGGACCACACCACTGTCTCTGATGCAGCAGAATGGGAGGGATATCCCTAAGTTTAGGCAAGCATTTATAGAGACAAGAAGGAGGCATCTACTCTGGTCCATATCTGATTAGGGGGCCATTATGGCCTTTAACATAATTGGCTGGTGCTGGGGGCCAAACCATAAACTTAACTTCTGCTTTCCTCCTGATTGGTGGTGGTTAGGAAGTGAAGTGTCAGGGGCAGGCTTGGAACCTGGGGGTGCAGATTTGTTGAGGAATAATCTGGAAACTGGTGCTAGACACAGGTCTTGTTGGGGAACCCCAACCTGGGAACTGGTGCTAGGTATTGGCCTGTTAGTTAACTTGAGTTCAACCTTAGGGCAGGTTATGTAAGGTGGAGTCTGAACCCAAAAGATTTGGTGTCTCAGTAAGGTTGACTGAGCTGTGTGTGACAGACCCACTTACGCTGTGGCACGTAGAAGGGCTTGTTAGCATCAGGACAACTGGCCACTTTCATTAACATGTTTACATTGTAATGGCAGATCCCATGCTTTATTTGAAGAGCATAGACAACTGGCCTTTGAAAATCATGAGACCTACTCACTTCTTAAAATGAATCAGCTGTGTGAGCTCCTGTGGTCTCGTGGTTAGAAGTGCAGACTGTGGGGGTGCTTCTGGGCTATTTGCTCGTCTGTTACTGACTTACGTGACCTTAAGAGAGTTGCTGGGCCTCAGCTTGGAGTTGACACCTGCTGCAACTTCATAGAAACACCAACACGGTAGTCTCATTTTAAAAAAGAAGTGTTTTAGAAAGTTGTAAATCACTGACTTGTGATCTTGGGGTCTTCACACAAGGGGACCAGCCAGGCTCAGGGGCTGGGGTCTGCAAGAGAAACAGTAGGTCTCTACCATCCACTGTGAAGTGTCTGACTGGGAAACTCAGCTTGAACCTCTGTGTGTCTATCGGGGCAACAAAACAGAAAAGTCGCATGCAGCAGTTACCACAGCGCTTGGCCTAACCTTGTGTTATCTTATAGCTCGGAGGAGCTCTGCAGCATGCTGACTCTCTGGACTTCTAGCCCGGCAGATTGTCGTTTCATTGTAGGGAGGAAGTCTGATCCTCAGGCTAGACAAATGTTTGTGGGCTCCCTGCTGGCACTGAACTTTCTGTCTCCTGTTCAAGAAACAGCACAGTAAAGGAAGTTCATGGTGCAGGCCAGGGTGACACTGGTACCCCAGCACTTAGGAGGCAGAGGCTGGCGGGTCTCTGAGTTCCAGATCAGCCTGGTCTACACAGAGACCGACCCTGTCCCAAGAAGGAAAAAGAAAAGAAAAAAGTAAGTTCATGTTAAATATGAAACCTAAAATTTGAAATTCCAATTATTTGTATTCCGAAGAGCCCTAAATACACAGGCAGGATTCCTTTTGAAAATACATACCAGATTTCTTTTTCATTTCTGAGGAAAATGTCTCACATAACATCTGGGGTCTCTGCGAGCCCTCAGCTTTCTGAAGACATGACATCCTGAGCTGCTGTGTCATGGGTCACAGGGCACCAATGTTTCATCTCTTTGAGTGTGAACGTAGGGTGATTAAGACAGGCATTCTGGTAATCCTCTGGCATTTACTTCTGGAGAGAAGGGTAAATCCTAGCTCCATTTTCTAGAACAAGATAGACAGGCTCTGAGTCACATTTGAGAAAACTAGGTGGTGTAATTTCATTAAAATACCACAGTTAAACTTACTTTAGATTTTCATCTGCACCATTCTTTTTTTTCTTATTAGATATTTTCTTTATTTACATTTCAATGATAATCTCCTTTCCCAATTTCCCCTCCAAAAAACCCTGTTCCCTAACCCCACCCCCACCCCGCTCACCCACCCCCCTCTTCCTGGCCCTGGCATTCCCCTACACTGGGGCATAAAACCTTCACAGGACCAAGGACCTCTCCTCCCATTGATGACTGACTAGGCCATCCTCTGCTACATATGCAATTGGAGCCTTGAGTCCCACCATGTGTACTCCTTGGTTGGTGGTTTAGTCCCTGGGAGCTCTGAGAGTATTAGTTAATTCATATTGTTGTTCCTCCTAAGGGGCCAAAAACCCCTTCAGCTCCTTGGGTCCTTTCTCTAACTCCTTCATTGGGGACCCTGTGCTCAGTCCAATGGTAAGCTTCGAGCCTCTACTTCTGTATTAGTCAGACACTGGTAGAGCCTCTCAGGAGACAGCTATATCAGGCTCCTGTCAGCAAGCACTTGCTGGCATCCACAATAGTATCTAGGTTTGGTGATTGAATATGGGAAGGATTCCCAGGTGGAGCAGTCTCTGGATTGTCCTTCCTTAAGTCTCTGCTCCATACTTTGTCTCTGCAACTCCTTCCATGGGTATTTTGGTTCCCCTTCTAAGAAGAACCAAAGTATCACACTTTGGTCTTCCTTGTTGAGTTTCTTGTGGTTTGTGATTTGTATCTTGGGTATTCTGAGCTTCTGGGCTAATATCTACTTATCAGTGAGTGCATACCATGTGTGTTCTTTTCTGATTGGGTTACCTCACTCAGGATGATATTCTCCAGATCCATCCATTTCCCTAAGAATTTTATAAATTCATTGTTTTTAATAGCTGAGTAATACTCCATTGTGTAGATGTACCACAGTTTCTGTATCCATTCCTCTGTTGAGGGACATCTGGGTTGTTTCCAGCTTCTGGCTATTATAAATAAGGCTGCTATGAACATAGTGGAGCATGTGTCCTTATTACATGTTGGAGCGTCTTCTGGGTATATGCCCAGGAGTGGTATAGCTGGGTCCTTTGGTAGTACTATGTCCAATATCCTGAGGAACCGCCAAACTGATTTCCAGAGTGGTTGTACCAGCTTGCAATCCCACCAGCAATGAAGGAGTGTTCCTCTTTCTCCACAACCTCACCAGCATCTGCTGTCACCTGAGTTTTTTATCTTAGCCATTCTGACTGGTGTGAGGTGGAATCTCAGGGTTGTTTTGATTCACCTGCACCATTCTTTTTTGTTTTTTAAAGATTTACTTATTTATTATATGTAAGTACACTGTAGCTGTCTTCAGACACCCCAGAAGAGGGCATCAGATCTCATTACAGATGGTTGTAAGCCACCATGTGGTTGCTGGGATTTGAACTCGGGACCTTCAAAAGAGCAGTCGGTGCTCTCAAGTGCTGAGCCATCTCTCCAACCCCTACCTGCACCATTCTTAATGAAGCCTTTCAGCCAAGCATGATGCCTATAACCCCAGCGCTTAAGAAGCCAAGGCAGGAGACTGGGCTTTGTAATGAGACCCTATCTCATTTTAAATTTAGGTAAACCTATGAAACATCTTGTCTATGAAACTATCTTGTCTGTCCCAGCAGCCTTTGCTTTCATTTGAGTCCATTCCCATAGACTGTCAGGTATTATATTTGTTATTTAGGACTTTAAAATAGGGTCTCATCCTGAACCCAGGCAGCTTAAAACTTGTGGTAGTCTTCATACCCCAGCCTCAAAAATGCTGGATTACAGATGTGAGCCTCCACTCCAGGCTTCATGTACCTTTTTATATCACTGGCATGATAAACACAACATACATAAGCATAGTCTTTCTTTTTGGCAGAAAAGTCCCTCATACTTCCTCCTTCCCAGCTCTAAGAGAGGATATGAGGGGCAAGGGTTTGGAGTTTTGAGGGGTTTGTTTTGTTGTTGTTTTGTTTTGTTTTCCTTGTAAGGCCAGTGTTATCTTTTAACAGTCACTGTATCATCATGGCTTTTGTGCACAGTGAGCAACAGAGTGGATTCCCTCCCTGCAGCAGAACTCTGTATGAACCCAGTAATTTCTCAAATCTGATAGGTAAAAGAAGTGTGGCTTTTTGCTTCCTGTCTCTTCCTCCACCCATAACCATACTGTGCTTTCTGGTGACATTTACTCTCGCAGACCTTGTCACTTAGATCATTTGTACATGAGGGAGGTGGTTGTCCAGTGTCATTTACAACAGTCCACCTGCTCTCAGGAAACTCCCTAGGAGACAGTGCTCCCGCTTCAGATCAGGGTTGAGGGTGGAGTTCTGGGATCACTGATGCAGGTGCCCAATCTGTTTAAGAAGTGATCATTCAGACCATTGTGATCCTCGGTGTTGTAGGAGTTCCCAGTGGAGGCCCTGCTGCTTTAACGTGGTGCCATGACTGTCTCGGAAAGGAGCAGGCCACTCAAAATCCTCGTCCACTACTGACTCTCATTGCCCTACAGATGGATAGCACAGCATTGAATCTGCTATTTAATTTTAATTTTCCATAAACCAGAACTTGAACTCTTTATGTGGCTCTGTCTGGGGACCGGATGCAAACCCAAGACCCCTGGGACTTCTGAGTCTGGGTGAGCCATTTTCACAGCTCTGAGTCCTTGACTCTAATGTTTTATCAGTTGTCATGCCCAGACTTTGAAGCTCTTTAGCACTGTACATAGTTCCAGTTAAGCAGGTGTTAGAACAACAAATGGTGTGCCTGTCCCAACCTGACGGTTCTCTCCGTTTGATGTGTAACATATGTGGAGCAGTGGGCTAAAGGGCGTGTTGGGGGGCTGCCGTCTGACACTTGGCTTTGCTTTGTTGTCATGCCGTTTGCCACACAGTAAAGACTCAGCTGTAGATGTCCCTGTGTTTTCCCTGGAGTTTCCATGAGAAGTCCCTTCTCCTGTTTTTTTATTTTATATGAGTTTGCAATACCTGTTTTCTGCGAAGTGTCACCTGCAGTCCTGCTACTGTCCCCTCTGCCTTCAGACTTTACGAATTATCTTTTAAAACATTCACTACTATCCACATTCTCTACCAATGATTTTAAAGGTATTTTCTACAGAAAATACATTGTCAAATATCAATCTGATGTATTGCTATCACTTACTTAAGTAGAAGTTTTTCAGTTCATTATTTTCTTGGGTATCCACTATTAGAGGTTTGAAGGTTAAAATAGATACTTCAGTCCTTTCAGTGCATGATGGGTTATTTTTAATGGAAAAGACTGAACAGGATAACTTAAGCTGAGGGTAGAACTCATACCTGTAATCTTGGGAGGCTGAGGCAGAAAGAGCACTTGAGTCCTGGAATTCAGAATCAGTCTGGGCAACATAGCCAATGTCAAAAAGGAGAGAAAATATATATATATGGGCCTAGAAAGTCAGTTTAACAAAATTGGGGTAAATATTTGATAAGATCCTGCAGGTGTACTTCAAAGATAACTTAGAACTGCTTCCACTTTGTTCATTTCCTAGTTCAGTCTTTGGGTGTGTTATATTTTTGTAGTAGTAACTTTAGACAAAATCTGTTCTGAGGAACTCTGTTTCACTGTGTTGAGAAGCTCAATGGGAACACAAACGAAGCAGGGAATGAAATAGGAGTACTTTCATGGCACCAGATGGATGACCATGAAAGAAAGGTAAAGCCAGGCCATGGTAGTATACGACTTTAATTACTGCAAAGGCAGGCAGATCTCTGTGAGTTCAAGACCAGCTAGGTCTACAGAGTGACTTCTGGGACAGCCAGAGCTACACAGAGAAACCATGCCTTGAAAATGAAAAAAGAAAGAGGTGGGGTGGAGGAGAGGAAAGGAAGGATAAAAGAAGGAAGAAAATGGAAACTCTTGAAGAAATTTGGCTATGTATGAGGGGTGGTGTAGAAAGTGTAAGGTTTGTTCACCCCTGCAGTATGCCACACATGGAAGTGCCATGTGTCCATCCCAGAGGTCAAAAAAATAAAAAAATAAAGACTAAAGCACTACATTGAAACAGAGTCTAAGAGCTGGGCATAGTGGCACACGTTTTTAATCCCAGAGACAGAGGCAAGAGAATCACTTGAGCCTAGGAGTTTGGGTCTAGCCTGAGTAACATAGTTGGTTCATGTTATTATTCTATTTAGAGCCGGTTGGTTGCTCTGTTGACTGGTTTTAGGACAAGAAGTAAGTTAAAAACTACAGATAGCCTGCCCAGGGACACTTAGTTCTGATTCCTCTTCACAGAATCAGCACTTCGCATGAGGCAGTCCTGGCAGGAACAAAGGTGTTCTAGAGACACTTGTCCCCTCCCTTTGCTTGCTGTACTGCTGAAACAACACTCCTCCAACCGGGCAAGAAACTAGGACTTCTCCAGTAACTTCATGCGGGGAAGAGGGTTAAGCCTAGCACCAGGCAAAGGAAGCACTTGTCTCCTGGAGAGAGACTTTGCACCATTTTGACAACTTTCCCTAGACCACCTTGCAGAAAATACAGGAGCCAGGACATGGGTCAGCAATGGCAGATTACACCTAGACCAGGGTTGCCTAGTTATGCATATTTCTTGCCTTCTGTTCAAACTTAGACCTCATATCAGAACTTAGGAATCCAGAGGTGTAACTAGATTTCCTTATTTGTTTCTCTTCCCAACGTGACCACATTGAATAAGTCTCCTCTCCCTGCATTTCACTATTTGGCTGGTCAGTTGGCCTGTGGGAATGGGAGTGGAGCCACTCCTGTCAGATTGCCAGGACCCATGATCTGACCCTGAGGACTCTGACAACACAGAATTCCAAGATAGTAAGGGAAATGCAGGCTGAGGTGGAGGCTTCTGTGTAGTGCTCAGTCCACCTGATGAGTTTAAAGCTCCTTTCAAATCCCTAATGGGTGCTCTGGAATATTCTGGCAAGAAGATGCAGCTATATACAAGAAAAAAGAAGGATCAAAATACCTCCTTCCAAACTTTTTCTCTAAAAATGAAAGGGGGAAATTTTATGATAAAGGAAAATTACATTAATTATAATAAAGTGACTCCCTAAGCTGCCTTCACATAGTTACTGGTTAGCCCCAGTGTGATGGATGTCAGAGATACAGTCAAGATAAAGGAGCCCAGTGGTGTCTGGATGGGAGGTGGACAAGAGAATGAAGAGACAGTAAAGTCAGTGGAGAGTAAGGCAAGGCAAAGAGGTAGATGAAGGTGAAGATTGACTGCAATGGGAAGGAGTCATCGGAAAGAGCCCACTGCAGAGGAGAAGAAACCTCAGAGGTGAGACAAACCTAAGCTGGTGCAGAGGCAGGATTGTCTGGTCAGTGCAGCTGAAACCAAGTGAGCCAGGGAAAATCCTCTCCCAGATAGAAGGTTTTACCAGAAACATTTTGATTGGTAAGACATCTTTCCAGACATCAAAAAACCTAGAGCCCAACGGCTTGTTTGGATTTCTCTCTTATTGCTGGTACCATAATCAGTAGAAAGTCACTTGTCCTAACATAGGAGCTGGCTGTGGTGGCTCATGGTTGTATGCCAGCATGCCACAGGTGAAAGCTGAACGATCGGGAGTTCAAGGACAGCTATCTACATAGTGAGTTGCAGACCAGCCTGGGCTACATGAGACCAAAAAAATAAAGAACGAGCAACATTTGCACAGGGCTAGATGGTAAATACTTTTGTCTGTACTACAGTCACAGCCATTCCACCTTGCTGTGGTAGCACAAAAGTAACCATTTGCTGTATAAATCTAGAGGCCAGTAAAACGTCATCACGGAAATGACTTGGATGTTGACTTCAGATCGTGGCCCCCAGTTTGTCCACGGGTCTGCTGTAGTATGTTGAGAGTGCTGGTGTGGGGACTAGGAAGATGGATGAGAGACGCGATGTTTGTCTCCCCCTGGCCTGACAGCTTAGACAAACTTTCCATAGGAATAGCGCATGCTTCTGCACATTCTGATAGACACTAGACACATTCATGTGATTAAAAACAATGAAAAAAGAAGGACCGCAGAAGTGAGAAGTGAAATTTCTCTTACATGTTGTTAGTAAAGGAAGGGAATATTTTGATCAGGTCATGAGGGATGGCGGTGATGGCAGGCAGGGGTGGAAGTGGAAGACTGTGAGACCACTTACAGGGAAGCAGCCAGAGCCTCAACAAGGGGTGTTGCCTGACGTGAGATGACACAGTGAGAGTGGAGTGGGTGATGTACATTTAAGACGCAATTCAGAGTCAGCAGGATGGCAACTATTTGGACCTAAAACATTCAGGTAAGAGTTAAGAATGGCTGGGAGGCAGAGGCAGGCGGATTTCTGAGTTCGAGGCCAGCCTGGTCTACAGAGTGAGTTTCCAGGACAGCCAGGACTACACAGAGAAACCCTGTCTCGAAAAAAAACAAAAAACCAAAACGAACAAACAAAAAAAAAGAGTTAAGAATGGCTGAGGAAAGATGGAGTGTAGGTCAGTGGTAGAGTGCTTGTTGAGCATGCATAAGACTGGGGTTCAATCCCCAGCACTGCAAGTGTACAATGAAAACACCTTAGGTGTTGTGTGCAGAGCCTTGGAGTCAATGCCCTGCACCCTCCTTCCCTTCAAAGAAGACTGCCTTTTCTGGTACCAGAATGTTGTGGTGGAAGAAAGCAAGCTTAGTTTGAATATGATGCATTTGTGTACTACTAGGGCAGCCTAGGGGAGAAAAATCCCAGGGAAGCTATGGGATGTGGTGTCATGGAAAGAGAAAAGACCCAGATGAGACATGACTGAGCACACACAAACATACATAGAGTATATGTACCATTTATGCCTCATCTTTGTTCCAGAAATTATTTCAGTAAGCTAATGACAAAGGTCCGTGTCTGTCGTCATTTACGTTTCTCCTAGACTCTAGGGTGGGGAAGAGATATTTTCAAAGGTCCCTCCATCAACACTGCCTGCTGCCTACCAACCACTCAAGCATTGTTTGTAGTTCTCTGAAGAAGGCATGCACCACCACACCCTCCATAACAGTTGACTTCCATATGTCTCCTGCTTCAGCTTTGTCAGTATGTCTTTGCTGGTTTTCTGGGGAGAGTCACATTGCCTACATACAGGTGTAATTTGATTTCTTCCATTCCATTTGTATGCCTTTTATTTTTCTTGTCTAATTGCTCTCACTAAAACTTGTGGAAGTATATTGAACATATGATCAGTAAGAATAGGCACCCTTGTCCCATTGTTCTTAGAGGAAAGGACTTCAGATTTTAGCTTTTACTAGGTTAAAGTAGCTACTTAGTATTTTTATTATGAAGGGATATGGCATTTCATCCAATGCTGTTTCTTCTTCTGTTGAAATAATAGTTTTTATCCTTCATTCCGTTGATGTGATGTTTTATTTACTAATTTGGGTGTTGGATCATCTTTGCATACATAAGATAAAATTAAATCGTGATGAATGATTTTGATATTCTATTTGATTTGTTAAATACTCATTGAGAAATCTTACATGTTTATGATACTCTACCCCTACCCTGTGCATTTTGCTTTAAAGATGATGATGATCTCAGAATAAACTTGGATCCCTTCACTTTCCATCCTGTGCAGTCATTGGTTCTCACTCCTTAAAATACATAAAATTTAACTGAAGCCATCTATTCCTAGTTTCTCTGTCAGGAAGCTTATAAGTAATTCACATTTATTATGAGACTTGCTATTGGTTTATTTGTCCTCATAGTTGAGTGTCGATAGATCATATGTACCCATTTGTAATATACCTCCCAGTTTTAACAGATTTTTTTCAGTGTCTCTAATGAGACTTTATATTTCTGTGGCATTAGTAGTAATATGCCCCTTAGATTTTGCCAAGTCTGAGTAAAGGTTTACTCATATCTTTTCAAAGAACCAACTACGTGTCATGTCATTTTTATCTGCCCTGATATGTCTTTTTCACCTTCCACAAATACTGGGCTTTGCTGGTGTTGAAGATACCCACGCCATGAGGGCACTAGCTGCTATAGAAACATCCTTCTTGCTATTGCCTTTGCTGAATCCCACAAGGTTTAGAGTGGAGTTTCCATTTTCATATTAAAGAAAAACTTGAATTCCTGAGCTGGTTGTGGCTCATACCTTTAATCTCAGCACTTGAGGGGCAGAAACAGGAGGATCTCTATGGATCTGAGGCCAGTTTGGTCTACAGTTCCAGGACAGCTAGGGTTATGTAGAGACCTTGTCTCAAAAGAACAAAAATAAACCAGAACACTGTATTCCCTTTTGGCTTGCTTAGCTACCTGCTCATTGAGGAGTGGAACCATTAAGTCTCCATGTATGCATCCAGAATTGTGCCATTCAGTTCTGTATGTTTGTAATTTATGAAGGTTCTGTCGCTGTTGAGTTCTAGTTTTAGTCCATTGAGATTAGAAAAGTAAGATATTTCCTTTTTTTTTTTTTCTTTTTTTCCTTAAGAGCTGTTTTGTGACATAAAATTGGATCTATTCTGCAGAACATTCATTTGCCAATCCATAGAATTTGTATGCTTAAGCTGTTGTTCTGTTAATGTCTGTTATGTTCTGGGTTTTTTTTTTTTTTGTTGTTGTTGTTTTTGGTTTTCCCAGACAGGGTTTCTCTGTGTAGCTCTGGCTGTCCTGGAACTCACTCTGTAGACCAGGCTGTCCTCTAACTCAGAAATCGGCCTGCCTCTGCCTCCCAAGTGCTGGGACTAAAAGTGTGTGCCACCACTGCCCGTATGTTTGTTTAATACATAATAATACAAATTAACTCTGATGGTTCTTGATATTTTTGGAGGGGGCAGGGTTGAATCCATTAATAAAAATGGGGTATTAAAAATGTCTGACTGTTGTCCTGGAACTAGTCCCTTCTGATAGTGTGTTTCATTCAATAGTGTGCCCTAACATTAGGTGAATATACATGTATCACTTTTAAATGATTCAAAAATTCATTGGCCTACTGCTCCTCATTAACTTGTGTTGAAAGTCTGTTTTGTGGGCTAAAGTAGCTGCTACTTTATATGAATGCTTGCTTCATTCATTCCTACTGTCTTTCCCTTTCAGTCTGTCCTTCCTGGTGAAGGGAGTTTCCTCTAGGCAGCACATTGTTGGACCTTGTTTGTCTGTTGGGTTTGGTTTTTGAGGCAGAGTCTTACTGTTACAGCTCTGTGGGGTGGGACTCCAGTTTTGTCCCACACACCTCCCAACCTGGCCTCACTCAGAATCCATTTTTCTCAGGCTCTTGAGTGCTGATTTACAAGTATATATTACCATACCGAAAGGTCTTGGCTTTTTAGTCCATTTAGACAACCTGTACCTTATTTTGTTTTATTTGTTGAGATAAGATTTCACTGTGCATCCCATGCTAACTTTGATCATTCAGCAATCCTCCAGTCTCACCCTCCTGAGTGCTAGGGATTACAGATATGCATTACTATGACAAACTCATTCTCCTTTAATAGTAATTTAATCCATTGGGCTTTTGTTATCTTTACTTGTTTCGAATATCCTTTTTTTTTTCTAGTTAGTTTTCGTGGTTTGGTTATGTATACTATAAACAGTATTCAAATTTCTTTCTCCTGTGCATCCATCACCTAGTTGATTTGCCTTTTGTATGCTTCTGTGTTTGAGGTTATTCTGCTTTTCCTCATGGATACAGGACTTTCTTAATCATCTCTTGTAAGTTGGTCTGGTAGTCCTAGATTCCTTCAGTTTTGCTTCTTTTGAAAGGTTGGTTGCTTGGTTGTTTGTGGTCCTTCAAGATGGGACCTTGCCATGTAGCTATAGTCCTAGTGCCCCAGAACTCATTACTCAAACCAGATTGGCATGGGCCTCATAGAAGATCTTCCTGCATTTCTGTGTCCTAAGTGCTGGGATCACAGGCTGGATGGATACACAGCTTGACTGGAATCTTTCAGAGCTCCGTCTTCTTGTGGGAACCTAAGTGAGAATGGGGACTGTGTCTCTATGGCCTCCTACTGAGTTGCCTTCTCATGCCTTACTATGAGGAGAGGGGCCTAGTCTTACTGCAAGTTTTGAATGATACTCCTCCATTTCTGAAGGGAAACGGAGGTAGAGTGGAACAGAGTAAAGGGGGGGCGGTGCAGGGAAGGGAGGGAACTGGGAATAGAGGAGGGGGAGGGGAAACTGCAGTTGGGATGTAATATATGAGAGAAGAATAAAAGCAAAAAAAATCTTAGCACTGGGAATGGAGCTTGTCTAGCATGTAGAAAGCTTTGAGTTCAGTCCACACAAGCACATAAAAATTTTCTACTGAAATAAGAATCTTGCTTACTGATTATATTTTGATGAGAATTAAAGTCTCCCTTGTATTTAGTCAGTCTTTAGAGAAATCAGAAGTATTTGAGGAAAATATGCAATTGGTGTTAGATGCTTTATGAAATATAATTTATTTAAAATTTTTTAGGGTTTGTTTTTTGTTTTTCTCTTTTTTTTATTAGATTTTTTTTTAAAGATTTATTATTATATGTAAGTATGTGTAAGTAGCTGTCTTCAGACACACCAGAAGAGGGCGTCAGTTCTCTATGGATGGTTGTGAGCCACCATGTGGTTGCTGGGATTTGAACTCAGGACCTTCGGAAGAGCAGTCAGTGCCCTTAACTGCTAAGCCATCTCTCCAGCCCTTATTTAATATTTTTAAAATTAAAATATTTAAAAAAGTTACATCCCAAATGGTAAACTTGCTCTTTGTCTTTTCCCCCCTCAGGTGGTATAATCCAAATACTCTATACAGATTATGTTTCCAAAGGCCCCACACACACTTCCATTGTACAAATAAAGAGTTTGTTCATTTTACTTTTTTTCTAAGAGTTTTTGCTGACATAGTGAGTATGTCAATGGGTACAGGCATGCAGAAGTCCTTCCTTGGTGACCATGTTTGTTGCTCTTTCAGTCCAAGACTTCTGTCTTCGTAAAGCCTTTCTCTATAGGAATTTTGTTAGTTCAAGGATACATCCTCTGCCTCAGGAAATTCACCACTGCAAGTTGCAGATGAGTGTGCTGTGGTCCATCTGCTTCTTCATGCACATTAATTACTATTATTGGTTTCAGATTGACACCGATTCTTGGTATTCAGAAGCATTCTCCGAAAAATGTGGTATTTACACAGTTTATAGCCACCCTGCTGACAGAATTGCACTTAAAATGTGAAGATCTTGAAAAATTAACCATTATATTTAGAACCAGTTGCTAACAAGAATGGTAAGTTGGATTGTATCTTTCTATTTTGTTACCTGTGTGAGCTTCTGATTCATGCTCAAGTGTTCTCCTGAACCGTGTCCCCAGCCACAGGTTTAAAATTTCAAAAGCCAAATACAAACCTCAAGCTGACTTTAGCTTGTTAACAGCTCAGCTACCCCTAGTCCTCAGCTCTCTGCTGCTTCCTGCACACTTGACTTTGTGCCCATGCTTGTTGCAAGTCTTCCTTGTACTCTCTGCAGCTCTGCAGAAGACAGCCTGAGCCTCTCAGTCCGCTGCCCCAAGCGAGCCGAGCGAGCGTGACCCTACCCTCTTCCTAGCAGCATCCCAGCTGCCTCAATGCAGACAAGTGGCAGATGTGCACGGCTGGCATGGCTCACTTTTATCCCTGCTTCCAGAGACACTCCAGTTCTTGCCTCCTGCAGGCTGGCCATCAGAATGTCCCTGAACTGTACTTCCTCCTGTTTGTCATTTCACATGCCCCTTCTTGTGCTCAGATAGATAAATTCAAAATTAAAAGAATTTATCCTAATTTTAATTAACTCAAAATTTTCTCTAATACACATATGTAATAAGAATAGAAAGTCTAGCCGGGCAGTGGTGGTGCACACGCCTTTAATCCCAGCACTTGGGAGGCAGAGGCAGGCGGATTTCTGAGTTCGAGGCCAGCCTGGTCTACAGAGTGAGTTCCAGGACAGCCAGGGCTACGCATAGAAACCCTGTCTCAAAAAACCAAAAACAAAAACAAAAAAAAAAAAGACTAGAAAGTCTTCCTTACGTCTGCTTCCAGTCTCCAAAGCATGCTTATGCTGATCAGAGTTTTCCCCTCGGTAATTAATTTTTTTCAATTTGCCAGGCTGTGACTATTTATTAACTGACCAGATTACAAAAATACCATGGATGAACTAAGGTGTTGCCCATGGTTAATTATTTATTTGTTCACTTTACATCCCAATCACTGCACCACCTCCCGGACCCCCGCCTCAAATAGTCCCTCCTCCCTCCCCTTGCCCTCGGAGAGACAGTGGAGGCCAGCCCTAGGTATCCCTCCATCCTGGCTAGGTGCATCCTCTCTCACGGAGGCCAGACAAGGCAGCCCAATTAGGGGAACTGATTTAGAGACATCTCCTGCTCCAGTGTTGGGAGACCCACATGAAGACCAAGCTATACATCTACGTATGTGCCAGGCCTAGGTCCAGCCTGTGCATGCTCTTTGGTTGGTAGTTTAGTCTGTGAGAGCCCCCAAGGGTCCAGGTAAATTAACTCTGTTTGTCTCCTTGTGGCGTTCCTATCATTTTTATATTTTTTTATTACATTACTGTGTGGAGGTCAGAGGACAACTTTTTGGAGTAGGTTTTCCCCTTCTACCATGTGGTTCCCAGAAATTGAACTCAGGTTGTCATGCTTACTGGTGATATACCTGAGTAGCCATCTCAAAAGTAATTACATGATTTCTCCTCTCAAATTCATGACCTCTTTTTTTTATTGTTGTATACACACACACACAACCTGCTGAATTCATTTAGGGTTGCTTGTATGTATATGCTTTCAGAGCTGACCACTTGATACTGGATAACCAATTGAGAGGCCCCTCCTTGGAGAGGACTACTTCATTTGTTCTCTCTCTCTCCCTCTCAACAGAGTCTTTCCCTCTCTGTGTTAGCATGTCTAGTATGCTGCCCTTATTCTGGTTTTGTCTAAGCAGCCATATTGTTAAAGAGTCATGGGTGAAGCGTCCCTGTTGTTTTTAGTAGACACAATCCTTCCTGGTCTTCTGCTCCTGTGGTCTTCCTTCCAAGATTTCCCTGAGCTCCGCCTGGGAACAGGAGTTGTGCTGGTGTTGAGCTCCGCCTGGGCACAGGAGTTGTGTTGGTAGTCTGTCCAGGTGAGGCACCCCATAGTGCATTGCTTGCTGGGTTGTGAGTAGTTGGGGTTCTCTGTGATGGTCTCCATCTACTGCAAAGAAGAGTTTCCTTGGTGAGGGATGAAACGCTATATTTATGTATGATAGAAGTATTTACAGTGTATTTAGGGAAAAGCACAGTAGCATAATAGGTTCTCCTATAAGATCATGACCTCATTAACCCTGGGTAGACAGCTAACAGACACTTGGGTTGCTTCAGTTTTGTAGCTGTTATGAACAGCGTGACAATAAGCACGGCTGAACAAGTAAGTGTCTGGAGTAGGATGTAGACCCCTTTGAGCATATACAAGGAGTGCTAAATTTATTTTTACCTTTTTTCAGAATTCTCCACACTGATTTCCAGAGTTACTGCTCACTTTGCAATCCCACCAACAGAGAAAAAGGTTCCCTTTCCCTACATCCCTTCCAGCACTTGTTTTGTTGATCTTTGCCATTCTGACTGGAGTAAGATGAAATCTCAAAGTTGTTTTGATTTGCATTTTCCCAATTGCAAAGGATGGTGAACATTTTTTAAGGTTCTCTTAGCCATTTTTATTTCTCACTTGAGAAGAGAACTCCGTTCAAATCCATAGCCCATCTTTTGAGTCGGCTTTTGTTGTTTGCTGGTGGTGGTGGCTTTGGTTTTAGGTCTTTGCCTATCAGATGTGTAGCTGGCATGAATTCTCTCTCATTCTGTGTGCCTTAATTCCTAGGCAAATGGAGTCCTGCTGTGTCAGAGGATAGTCCTATATTTTCTTCTACCAGTTTCATGTTTAGGTCTTCCATCCATTCGGAATTAGTTTTTGTGTGAGATGATGGGTATGGGCCTAAACATGTGAACATCCAATTTCCCTAGTACCATTTGTTGGAAATGATCTGTCATCTTTGTCAAATATTAAGTGGCTGAAGTTACATGTCCTTATGTTTTTGGGTTTGGTTTTTGTTTGTTTTGTTTTTGTTTTTGTTTTTTTTTTTTGGTTTTTCGAAACAGGTTTCTCTGTGTGTAGCCCTGGCTGTCCTGGAACTCACTCTGTAGACCAGGCTGGCCTTGAACTCAGGAATCCCCCTGCCTCTGCCTCCCAAGTACTGGGATTAAAGGCGTGCGCCACCACCACCTGGCACATGTCCCTTATGTTTGAGTCTCTGATTTTGGGCTACATGTCTTTTTGTATACCACTTTGATAGATTAGCAGGGCTCTGAAATACATCTTGAAATCTGGAATGGTAATCTATGATCAGGATTGTTTTGGCTGAGATTACATTGAATCTGTAGATTGTTTTTGGTAGAATGGTAATTTTTCACAATGTTAATTCTGACAATCCATGAACATAGCATATCTTTCCATTTTCAAATGGTCTTTTATCTCTTTCTTCTGAAATTTAAAGTTTTCATTTCATTGAAGTTTTGACTTATTCCTGGATACTTCTCCTCTTTAAGGCTGCTGTGAACGGGTGTGTGATGTCTTTCTCTGTTTGTTGTTGGTATATTTTTGATTCTGTATTCTGATACTTTGCTGAAGTGGTTGATCATTCTTAGGGGTTTTCTGACAGAGTTGCAGGGATCTTTAATGTGTGGTGTCATATCATCTCTTACAGGATGCTTTTGACTGGTTTGTAACCCTTTCATTTCCTTATCCTCGCCTTAAGTCCTTCACTGCGGTTTTATTGCATTCCTTGACTTGGATATGCTGAACCAGCTCTACATCTCCCAGATAAAACTAATTTGGTTATGGTGGATAATCTTCTTAATGTATGTATTTGGTTTGCAAGTTATTTTGTTGAGGATTTTCAAATCAATGTTCATCTGGAATATTAACCTATAATTTTCTTTTATGTCTTTACACGGTCGTGGTTTTACATTAGGGTAAGACTAGCTTCCTCGATGGAATTTTGCATGTGTTGTATTGTTTCCCGGTTCGTTTCTGATTGTATTCATTTAAGTCATTTCTTTCATTTGGTTAATTAAGGATCTATGGAGCTTGTTTATCTACTCAGAGAACTAGCTGTTAGATTCATTCTATTGTTTTCTTTGTTTCTGTTTTCTTGCCATCTATAGGATTTAGGTTTGGCTTGTTGGTTTGTTCTTGCTCCAAATTCTTGAGTTTCCTCATTAAGTCATTTATGTGTGTTCTTTCTGATACTCTTTTTAACTCAGAACTATAAATTTTTCTTTGTAGGACTGCTTTCAGTGTATCCCAGAAGTTCTGTTACATTTTTGTTTATTTCTTCATTTTCATTTAGCTTCAGTCATTTCCTTTGATTTCTTCTCTGAACCATTCATCATTTAGTAATGAGTTGTTTAGTGAGTTTGTTTGCTATTGATTTTAAGTTTTACAGCATAATGGTCAGAAAGGATCAAGGAATGATTTCAACCTTTCTGAAGTTGGTAGGATTTGGTTTGTATCCCAGGATGGGGTCTGTTTTAAATACACTTCTACAGGCTGCTGAGTAGAATATTCTGTAGATACCTGCTAATAAGTCCATTTGATGTATGACATTAATTAATCTGATGTTTCTCTGATTATTTGTTGTCCAGATAACCTGTCTATTGGAGAAAGTGTGATACTGAAATCATTGTTAATGGATTTTTAACATTAGTAGTTTTGTGTGTGTTGTCTTGCTTCCTGGTCCCATTAGATTGAAGCACTGTCCCATGCTTTTACTCTAATGCGGGGCCTTAACAGAAAGATGGATTTTGTTTCTTATCCTTTTGGCCAGCCTGTGTCATGTGACTGGAGAAAAGTGTGTGTTGATCGTAGTCATTTGTTTTGTGGCTCCTGCTCTGCATGCTGCACTTCCTGTCTTTCCACAGTATCTTGACTGTGCTCCTTCCTTGGCTCAGGCTGAAACATTCATCCAGCACTCTGTGTGGGCGTGGTCTGTCGGAATAGAAATCTTCCAGACTGGATCACAGAAAGGTTTTCTTCCTTTAACTACAGCACATAAGTCTGCTTAGCTTATGTTACTTGTGACTTTGTCTTTGCAATTTTCAATATTCTTTCTTTGTTCTCCATTATTTGGTGGTTTAACCCGATTATTACTGTAAAGAGTTATTTTCTTACTTGGTGCTCTGTGTGCATCTTGTATGTGTGTGGCTTTAGGATGCTTCTTCCCACTCTATGCCTATAATTTGAAGGTTTACTTTTGTCATGGCATCCCACAGTTCCACCATATTCCTTTCATGTGCTTTTAAATAAAGTAATCTTTGCCCTATGAAGCAAAGGTTTTTGCTTAGGGAGGTGAGCTCAGATTGGCTTGTATAAACATCACTTTCAAAAATCTCTAAAAATACAGTTAGTTTGCAGCAGGAACCCCAGTGGAATGATAGGAACATCAACCTACCCACAAAACTTTAGATCCAGCCAGGTGGTGGTGGCGCACACCTTTAATCCCAGCACTTGGGAGGCAGAGGCAGGCAGATTTCTGAGTTCGAGGCCAGCCTGCTCTACAGAGTGAGTTCCAGGACAGCCAGGCTACACAGAGAAACCCTGTCTCGGGGAAAAAAAAAAAAAAAACTTTAGATCCAAAATGTATCCTGTCTACAAGCAGAGACTGAGGGAATGGCCAATCAATAACTGACCCAACTTGAGACCCATCCCATGGGCAAGCACCAATCCCAGACACTATAGGTCCCACTATAGGAACGTCACAGAAAGACCAACAGAGTCAACTAACCTGGCCCCTGGGGAATCTCAAAGACTAAACCACCAATCAAAGAGCATACAGAGCTGGACCCTCAGCATAAGTCAGGAGGGAGTGACTGTCTAACAGATTTGATAATGAATTGCTTGAAATCGTTCCCTCTTTCCCCATGGTGTAGAGCACAGGATTTCACACATACTAACCAGATATTTTACCACCAAGCTACACTTCTATCTAGACTCTGTTCTTTTTTGGTTTTTTGAGACAGGGTTTCTCTGTGTAGCCCTGGTTGTCCTGGAACTCACTCTGTAAACCAGGCTGGCCTTGAACTCAGAAATCCACCTGCCTCTGCCTCCCAAGTGCTGGGATCAAAGGCGTGTGCCACCACTGCCCAACTAGACTCTATTCTTGTTTTCCTGCCAAGATACCTAGGAATCCCCCACACAGGTGTAGCAGATGTGCAGCTTGGTCTTCATGTAGATCCTGAACAACTGGAGCGGGGGGGGGGGGGGGCTATCCCAAAAGCTGTTGCCTGTCTGTAGGATATGTCCTTCTGGCTCCGGCCTTAGTGGGAGAGGATGCACCTAGTCCTGCAGAGACTTGATCCAGGGTTGGAGGGAAAGGATTGTAGGAGGGGAGGACTGGGAGGCGGGGCAATGAGCAGGATGTAAAGTGAATAAATAAAAATAAAATGAAAAAAAAAATGGTCAGTTTGGAATTTTAAATCCAGTTGTCAGTTCATTATAGCCATGTCGATTCGTAGGAAGGCTTATCAAACATACTTAAAAACACATAATGATTTATTTATTATTATATCTAATTACCCTGTAGCTGTCTTCAGACATACCAGTAGAGGGCGTCAGATCTCATTACAGATGGTTGTGAGCCACCATGTGGTTGCTGGGATTTGAACTCAGGACCTTTGAAAGAGCAGTCAGTGCTCTTAACTGCTAAGCCATCTCTCCATCCCAATTAGCATATTTTAAATGTGTATAAACAGGTGGTATTCCAGTGGCTTACATACTTTCATGTATAGATATTTCATGTAGATTTTATGCACATTGCTCATTTGCCCCATACTTTGTCAAATTATAAAGGATTATAAATGAACAAAAACCATATTACTTTTCTTATATAGTTTTTTGTTTCTGCTTGCATGGTTGGTTTTTATATTGAGTGTAAAAATTTAACAGGAAGTCATAAGAGGAGAGGAACTGACCTTAGCACTAGAAGATCCCTTGAGACTTGTTCTGGGATGGAGTATGGACAAGATCTCTCCCAAGCAAACAGCTATAGGACACGATAATGACGCAGGAGAAGTGGGACATGAAATAGCTGTGGTAGATATTAAAATATTTTATGTGTTTTTTCCAAACTCTTTTTGCTTCCCAGATATAACTTTGGAAGACAGAAGATGAATGCTCCTCACCATACCTGGAGTTTCAGACAGTGAGGGTCCATGGGTGACTGATGACTGAGTGGGTAACCTCCTCAGACACAGGAAAGCCATTACCCCAGCAAGAAGAAAGCTCTTCCAGAACCTCAAAACACAGGATTGGAGAGGAAAATGAAGTTTTGAATTGAAATTTGAATGAATATTGGAGAAAATGTAATTACCTTTATTCTTTTTGGTTGATTATAGCCAACACAGCCAAAACTTAAGAAAATGGTAATTGTTGCCTATTGTAATCATACAAATAACAGCAAAGTTAGGTTAATAAATGTGATCTTCAGGGAAGTCACTTTTTCAAAAGCTGATGGTGCTGACTGTCCAGCTCTAAGCTCTCACCAGAACTCTCCTGTGATACAACTACTACCCCACTTGGTACCAAGATATCCCTCCATAGTCAGCCTGGTACTACCCCTGAGCTCCCCACTCACGCCTTTTCCCCACCCTGCCAAATCTAGTCAGGTCTCACAGCCAGCACTTAGCCTAGGCTGACGACCCCCAACCATCCCCATCTACACAGCAGTGAATCTCCTGGTTTCCACAGCATCCCACATCTTGCCTAAGTCACCACTCCACCTAACGATGTAGCCAGGGCTTCTGGCAGGACCTGCTCTACCTGCAACCACCCACAGATACCTCCTACACACCTTCCAACCACCCTACTTGATACCCTGATGCCCCACATCTCCAAGGACTATCATGGGTCCCACATTCCATGCCCCCAGCCCTGCCTGTGCCACAGTCAATCTCTAGACTTACACTAGGACCCACCCCAACCACTCACAGAGCCTTTCTGAGTAGCTTCCAACTTGGTACCCAGACTTCCCACATCCTCCTCCTAGGTTCTAACCAGGTAAGTTACCCTGACCTCCCTCCCATCCATGCCTTTCTACAACTGGTCAAGTCTAACCTGGATCCATAGCCAATATACCAGCATAATCTGGCCTACCCTACCTGCACTGCAAAAGAGCTGTACGTTTGGGGCAAAGATCTTCCTTACCAGTCCTTCAAACCACAGGACTCTCCCAGGCCACAGTCAACCTTTCCACACAGCCAACACTCTTTGAAAAGGAAACACATCATGTATGCCACCCTGGTCCCCTCTAAAGACCCAACCCTTCTAAACAACTTTTCTGCTCCAACCTGTTCTGCCCATAACAAAATCAGAACTAAAAAAAGAAATCCACATGCCCAGATCTCATCCCAAGAATACAAACATGAGACATCAAGTCTCCTCTCCAAATCCTACCAGTCCTGTAGGAATATTTGCCTGTGAGAATTACTTAGATGAAACTCCAGGACATAGAAGTTAAAAGAACAATTATAACCTTTATCAACGAATTCAAGGAGTTTAAATAAGATACAAAGAAACAGCTAAATGAATCAAGGAGAAAGAGCCAAGGAGAATAAGCACCCGAGTGATGCCCAAGAAAAGAAACATATGGCTGATGGAAATGACAAAGATGGTCTGAGACTTGAGGATGACATTTAATTGGGAGATACAAATACTGAAGAGAACTCAAGGTTAAATGAAGATGGAATTTTAAAAACCCAGTATCTCAACTAGGAAACTCGAAAGCCTTACATGTAGGATGTATCAAGCAGATGAAATATCAAGTCTCAAAGTAGAGAATCTAGACCAGATAAGTATGGAATATGAAAAAAAAAAAAAATTTTTTTTAAAAGGCAGGAAAGAGGGGCTGGTGAGATGGCTCAGCAAGTAAGAGCTCTTCCGAAGGTCATGAATTCAAATCCCAGCAACCACATAGTCGCTCACAACCACCCGTAATGAGATCTGATGCCCTCTTCTAGCGCGTCTGAAGACAGTTACAGTGTACTTATAATAAATACATAATAAATAAATCTTTAAAAAAAAAAAAAAGGCAGGAAAGAGTCGGGCGGGCGGTGGTGGCGCACGCCTTTAATCCCAGCACTTGGGAGGCAGAGGCAGGCGGATTTCTGAGTCTACAGAGTGAGTTCCAGGACAGCCACACAGAGAAACCCTGTCTGCAGGAAAGGAACACACGGGTTATGTGAACACCATAACAAAAAGCTTTGACATCTAAGATGAGGGAAATAATCCCAAGTAAGTGGATGCCCAGATCTTAAACCATACCATAGAAGAAAATGTCCCCAAACTAAGGAAAGAAAGACACACTCATATAGAAAGAGCACACAAAACACCAAATAACCAAGACCAGCAAAGAAAATCCCTATGGCATATCATAATTAAAACACTTAAGTATTCCGGGGCGGGGGGGGGGGGTGTATTGAAAGCTGCAGGAGAAAAACTGCAAGTCACATCTAAAGGAAAATCCATCAGAATAACAGCTGATTTCTCAGTGGAAACTCTGAAAGCCAGAGGAGCATGAAGCGATACATTTCGAGTCCTCAAGGACAATGATGGCCAAACGGGACTAAAATATGCCCAGCAATACTGTCCTGTTTTGATTGAAGGAGAAGGAAAACCTTCCCATGATGGTAAACAACCTAAAAATTCTGTACAACAAAGCAAACCTAAGGCAAATACAGGACGCATACTGAAAAGGGGAATGAGCATAACATAGACTACAGAAAGAAACATAGAAAAAGCCGTGATTAAGACAAATTACCACTGAGACCACAACACCAAAAATCCACAGCACAACCCCCATAGTTAACTCACTCATTTCAATAATAACTTTAAGTACTAAGAGCCTCGGTTCTCCGATCCAGAGACATAGACTGACTGAATATATCAAGAGAACTTCATCTTATCTGCTGCCTACAAGAAACATCTAGTTTTAAAGATAGGCACTGCCTTAGAGATAAAAGGATGAACAAAAGCACTCCAGTCAAATAGAGTCAGGAAGCAATCAGGCAGTGCTAACCTAATGGCTGATGAAACAAGACTTCAAACTAATTAAAAGAGATGAAGAGGGTCTCTTTATTCTAATCAAGGCACTGTTAACCAAGAAGACATTACTATCCTAAACATGTATGGACCAAACTGTAGAGCCTCCAGTTTTGTATTTAAGAAAGAGAAAAACCTACTTGGAGAACAAGAAGGTTATGGGGTAAGTGTATCGAAGTATGAATCATGTAGAAAAATGTCATAATTAAAGCCATATTATATACTCTTAAAACTATTAAAATTATTATGCTGTTACAGTATTTGTGTTACAGCAATTACAATAGTATAGACTGATAGAAATTAGTAGAACAGGAAAATCTAGAAACAAAACCACACATTTTTAGTCAACTGATTTTCAACAAAGATGCCAAGAAAATCCAACAGGGGAAGGTGACCTTTCAACAGACAACACAAGGCATTTGATCATCAGCTACAAGAAAGACGTGAGCCCTCACTACCATACACAAAAATAAACTCAGGATAGAGACATAAGCTGAAACTGCAGAGCTTTTAGGGAAAAAGAGAAAGCATAAACTGACTTGGGAAAGAGTTCAAAAGGTCTCTCAAGTGGAACCCACAAATACATAGCCACAAAAAACCTCACCAAAACGAGAAACTTCTGCACCAATTTTTTTTTTTTTTAATCACCATTGTAGGATTGAGGGTATGGCTCAGTTAGCAGAGTGCTTGCCCAGAATGCGCAGATCCCTGAGTTTGATCCTCAACACCATATAAAGCAGGCATAGTGGTGCACACCTGCAGCCATAGCACCCTAAACATGGAGGCAGGAGAATCAGAAGTTCAAGGCCATCCTCCTCTACTCTACATACTGAGTTTGCAGCTGTCTAGGCTACATGAGCCCCTCCCAGGGCACGTGCATGAGCATACACCCCAAAAAACCCACCGACTTCTCCTAGGGCTGGGTGAGGAGGTAGCTCAGCAGTAGAATGCTTTGTTTCCTAGCTCCTACATGGTAGCTCACAGCCATCTGTAACTCCAGTTCCAGGGAATCTGAAGCTGTTTTCTGGCCTCTGTGGGCACCAAGCATGCACAGGCACACATAGCCAAAACATTCATATGCATAAATCTTTAAAATAGAAGTAAATGCAGATAGTTTTGACAGATATGACTGTAAACATGCTAAAGATGGAAATACTTGCGGGGTATGAAAACTTTGTCCCAGTTCTGCAACTTTCTGCAGACAGCAAACAAGTTTTTAAACAACAAAAAGGACTAGACATTAGATGTAAAAAACAAGCCCTGCCCTGAAAACTTACATGCCCTGCCCAGAGCACATTCTCTGCCCAGCTAGTGCAGCCCTGATTTATACTTATTATCTCAGTAACACTTTTAATTAAAAGCACTGGCCCTTGTACCCTCCCCCCAGAAGCATTTTGCTTTGGACACTTGCTTGTACAATCATGCCACCTAAAAGGCACAGACTAAAAGGCCCCACTCTAGTGATCAGAGATGACAAGGGACTTCTAAGGCAAGAGAGGGTAGGTCAAGAGTCATGATATAGGAGTCAAAAAATGAGGATGGGGAGGGGGTCAGCCCAGGAGTGAGTATTCTCAGGAGGAGAGTTAGCAGGGTCTGTTAGGGCCAATTAGTTCAGGAGCTGACTTCAAGGACTATAGAGTCTCTGGGCAGCAAGGCATCTTCAGGCAGATGGGGTGGGGGTGTGTGAAAAAAAAACCTACAAATTACAAACTTGGGAAATTAAGGTTCTTGGTTCCCCCCAGGCCCACCTTGTCCCCTATATTCTCTTCTTAAGGTTTCCTAATTTTTCTAAACTTTGATACATACCAAGCTCCAGCTCAGCCAACCTAATTCCCAAAGGAATTATGAGATCCCATTAAACACCAATCTGCCACTGGTGAGCTCTCCACCTTGGCAAGGTCCCCCTGTGTTAGACCCAGCATTATTCGGCCATGCAAACTTGGAGCCTGACTTGTCTCCTCTCCACACCTCCACACCCTAACCCCTGTGTGGCATTCTTCATTGTTAAAAACTGTATGGTCTTCAACAATTATCACCTCCAGGTTTTCTTATGAACGCAAGATTACAGAGAATAGGGAGAAAGTTTCAGGAAACCCCCACTGCTCTTTCAGAAAAGAAGGCTTGTGTTCTGGGTAGTTTTGACAGTGACTGTCACTTTCCATCTAAATACTATGAAACACCAGGAACAGTGCATGCTGCTAAGATGCAGCCTGTGGGGTTTAAAAAAAAAAAAAATCTTGAATATTCCCATTCCTGTGATATTATCAAATTAAAAAGCCCTGCTAGGAGCTAAGTGTAGTGGCTTATGCTTGTAGCCCTGCACTCCAGGAAGCAAGGCAGAGGAGCATTGCGGTACTGTCAGGCCGGGTTATATGGACAGCAACTAGGCCTGGAGACTAGCCCAGCACAGGAGCTCTTCCCTGCATGTAACAGACCTGAGTGAAGGAAAAGAACTCACATAAGACTCTTTCTTGGAAAGAACAAATGTCTCAGGCCTCACCTACTTAGTGGGGTCTCCACAGTTTTAGCATCTTGTGGCAAATTGTGCCCAACAGTAGTTGTTCTTCTATCAGGGACCGTATCACTTTTCTCAGGACTCATGGCAGAAATAGAAGAGTACAGGTATCTAGAAGCCCACATCGGCTAGGCTGAGAGCACCTGGAAGAAAAGAGGTGACTTTAAAGTGTGCCTAGATGCTGAAGTCTGATATCACCATTGTAACTGCCATCTAGCCTGGGAAACACACACTGGTGTGTACGCTCATCAGAACCCATGGTAGAGCATCCTTGTCATGATCCTGCAGCGTAACATGGAGACAGAGACCAATTTCCCAAGAAATGTCCTGATAAAACATGGCATGAGCAATAAAGTTCTTTTTCCAAAGGAAACTAGCAGAACGGGAACTTCTGAAAACCCTTCTTGTCTGTCCTCCCCCCAGGAAAAATACTTGTTTTTGAAAACTGATTACAATTGGCCTGTGGATAAAAGCAATGCAGGAGACTTCCCATCAGTGAGCCAGCCTCATGCCTGGTGTCCAGGAAGGAAATTCCAGTTGAAGGAGGTACTAGTTTTTAGTTTGTTTCCTAGCACCTTTGCAGTCATAACCAACAGAGAATACTGCATGGTTTCAAAAGTCAGCCAGCAACCTTACAACATCTTCAGGAAACTCTGCACTCCCTTGAGGCTTTCGAAACACACCCCCCATACCTTGCAGAGCAGAAGCAAGTTCTCAATTACCTACCTCTAGTGTCCATCAGTAAAGAAAGTGGAAGCCAGTTATTTTCTGCCTGACCCCTGAGTCAACCAACCTCAAAAGGCTTTTGTAGGAATAAGATAACAATGAAATGCACAGAAATTATAGTGGCAGTTCTTATTCAGAGCACCAGGCAGAGCTCGTCTACATATTAAAAGTGTCTTTGCATCAGCGCACAAATAACCTTACCCAATTTCATGTCAGGACATGTAAGGATCTTCAGCCCAAACCATCTGCTCATGTTGTCAGTAATGCCCCTAATCTCCATTTTTTGACATGGAAAAGAGTGGCCCCACTCTTAACAAACTATCTTCAGATGAGAGAGATGAACACACAGCATTTTATACAAAGTCATCTTACTGTGGTCACATGGCCCTGGTCATCCAGAATCCTAAACTTCCTTTCCGTATTCAACATCTAGATAACACCTTTGTTGTCCAAAGTCTTATTGCTGGAACACAAAGTGAAAGTTATGAAGCTACTCTAAATCTTTAACTGGAAAAGGGCAGAAGGCTAAGACCCAGAGAGGTTTATCTGAAACAAGGCAGCCAGTTCCATGGCAGAAATTGCTAGAACCCAGGTCTTACACTCCCTCACTCTGGCTCACCCTTCTAAGTGATAGGAAACATACACACACACACACACACACACACACACACACACACACACGAGACAACTAAAAAAACAGGAGAAAATATCTACAAACTACATGCCTGACAAAGCCAACAGACTAACGCCCAGCACACAAAAGGAACTCTAAAAGCCCAATAGTGATTTCTTTTCTAATCCAATTTTAAAAATTGTAAATAGTTCTAAGAAAGAAGACACACTATGGCTAACAGGCACATGAAAAACCAAGTCAACATCATTAATCATTACAAAAATGTAAATAAAAACCACAGTGAGATACTACCTCATTTCAGAAACAACAGATTTTTTAAAAAAAATCAGGCATGGGACTATACTCTCAGAATTCAGGATCATGAATTCAGGGACAGCTTGGGCTACTGTGAAAACCATCGATAGATAGATAGATAGATAGATAGATAGATAGATAGATAGATAGAT
>JADRCD010185354.1:6918-17046 GCA_019843815.1 Montemys delectorum | reverse complement strand
GGTGCACCTCAGGGGCAGAGCATTTGCCTAGCCTGTGTGAAGGCCTAGGTCCAATACCCAGGACCAAGAGTGTGGGGAGAAGACATCAGTCATTGGGTTTAAAGCCTACCTTAGTCCAGTGTGATGTCGTCTCACATAGTTTACTTGAGCAGAGATTTAATTTTAAATGAAATCTGATTCATGGATAGCAGAGCCAGAATGTTTCCATGTTTGGGGGACACCTGACCTAAACTACTGTAGCAGCTTCAGAAGCCACATCAGTGTGTGGATGGAGTTGACTGACCTACTCATTTACAGATGCTGAAGCCTAAACATTTCTAAACATTGAAATAGACGCCTAAACATTTCTAAACATTGAAATAGACACCGTTTGATTTTTTTCCCTCCAAGTAGTTAAGATCATAAATCAGGTGTGGTAGTATGCACCTATAATCCCAGCTCTCAGGAGGCTGAGATAGGGGTATCGTGAGTTCAAGTCCAGCCTAGACTATGGAGCAAGACCCTGTTTCTAGAAAACCAATTAGTTACTTGGTGCTAATAAATAAATCTCAGCTTGAGAGGTCTCATGTAGATTTGCTGCCCTTGACCTTGAGTTTAGGAGTAAAGTGTTAATTATTTGTACAGAGCATTACATGGCTAGGATAACTTACAGAAAAGATTTCTTCTTTCTTCTTTTCCTTCTCCTCTTCCTTTTTTTTTTTTTTTTTTTTATTTTTTTTTTTTTGAGATGGGGTCTCTTTATGTATTCCTGACTGTCCTGAAACTTGCTATGTAGACCAGGCTGGTCTCAGACTCATAAAGACCTGCCTGCCTCAGCCTTCCAAGTGCTGGGACTAAAGCTGTGCACCATCAAGACTATGTGGGTTTCCTTCTCTCTGATCACAGCCTTGAGGGTTCAGTGGTCATTGGGCTCCGCTCATGGGCCATAGCAAAGTGGGAGGAGTTAAGGAATACCACGGTGGCCGGAGTGGGAGGTGGGGTGTGTGTGTGTGCTTCATCTCATGTTGGTCAGGATACAAAGCAGAGACCAGGTATCCCCTTTACATCATACCCCAGTGACCTACATTCTTCCAGCTAGGTACCACTTCCTAAAGTTTCTAGAACCTCCTAGAATAGTGAGACCAGCTTGTCACCATGACATATGAGCCAGTGGAAGACATTTCATGTTCAAACAGCAAAGGCATGTAGATTTCCTGGTCTATTGAGCTGGCAGGTTTGAGTGGAGAACATGTCCAAATTTAGGTCTAAAAATGAACTTCTAATTTGCTCAAGGCAAAATGACAAGGGCAAGAAGAACCAGAGTGCTGGGTAGTCAGCGCTCAGTCACCGCACAGTACTGGATGCTGGGATCAAAAATCGTCATTTCTAAGACTTGTTTGCTATAGCCTCAACTAGAGCCCTCTCCCCAACAAATGTAGTCAAAGCCATCTTTCTTCTTCCCTGCCTTGCTCCAGCAGCCCCCAGAGGAGCTTTTCTACAACCTGATCAAACCACATGTACTCTCTTCTGAAACGTGGCACACTTCTTTTTTGTTCAGAATAAAACCCCTAGAATCCAGCCTCTATAGTCTATAAGACCCTGCAGAAAGTGCTACACACTCCTATTTCTCTCCTCTCCTCCCCACAGCTCCCTGCCCTTTGGTACTTTAGTCACATACCTGCCTTTAGGTTCCCCATCTGTCTTAGTTTGTTTTTCTGTTGCTGTGATCAAACACTGAAAAAGAACAACTTCCAAGTCACGTGTCATTACTGAGGGAAGTCAGGGCTGGAACTCAAGGCAGGAACCTGGAGGCAGGAATTGAAGAAGTGACCATAGGGGAGTGCTGCTTCCTGGCTTGCTCTTCCTTGCTCTTTTTTCTTATACACCCCAGGATCACTTGCCCAGGGGTGGAACCATCTACAGGAGATTGGACTTCCCATATCAATCATTAATCAACAAAATGCCCACAGGCCAACCTGATGGAGGCTCTCTGAGACATTGTTCTATTGCTGTGAAGAGACACCATGACCAAGGCAACTCTTATAAAAGAAAGTGTTTAGTTGCTACAGTTCCATTATAAAAGAAAGTGTTTAGTTACTACCATTCCAGAAGTTAGTTCATTATCATCATGATGGGGAGCCTGGTGGCATACAGGCAGATGTGGTTGGTGCTGGTGAAATAGTTGAGAACTACGTCCTGATCCAGGGTAGCATAAAGAGAGAGACTCCCTGGGCCTGGCATGGGCTTCTGAAACCCCACAGTCCATCCCCAGGGACACACATCCTCCAACAAGGCCACACCTCCTAATCCTTCTAATCCTTTCAAGGAGTCCCACTCCCTGATAACTAAGAATCCAGATATATGAGCCAGTGGGGGCCATTGCTATTGAAACCACCACAGAGGCAATTCCTAAGTCAAGGTTTCCTCTTCCCAGATGACTGTAGCTGTGTCAAGTTGACAAGAAGCAACCAGCACACCATCCTTGTTCCTTCTCTAGGCTGTTCCTTCCTATGCCCTTGCCTATACCCTATACCTATTCCCTTTGACCAAGGTCCTGTCCCTGACTCATAGCTCCCACCCTCCCTTTTCCCACATCCTGGCAGAAGCCTCTTCTTAACTCTGCCCAATGAGCCTAAGACAGCAGTCCCCACCACTCTGTGCTCACACTCCACTTTATTTTTCTTCTAAACATTATCCACCTCCTGCTGCATGGCACAGTTGGCTCTCAACAGCCTTGGATTCAACCAGTTGTGTATTGAAAACATTGTTTAAAAATTTCTTCTGGGACCAGGGAGATGGATGAAGCATTTGCCTCAAAATCATGAAAAATGGAACTCAAATCTCCACGAAGCCATAAAAGCCAGGAGCAACAGCATCCATCTCAATTCAGGCTTCCTACAATAGAAGGAGAGAGTACTGATGCCTGATGCTGTCCTCTGACCTCTACACACATACCCTGGCAGGACATCCATGCATGCACTCATGCACATGCACATACACACAGAGAACACACACACACACAGAAAGAGAGACAGAGACAGAAACAGAGAGGCAGAGAGATTAATATGTCCTTGAACACATGCAGACTTCTACATTGCAGATCGCTCCCTACAGAGGACTGTGGGGTAAGAATTTACACAGCCTTGACATTGTGTGAGGCACTTATCTATCACAAGTCATCTAGAAATGGTTTCAAGTCAGGGGTTACACGTATATCCCCTACCTTTTGGGTTTTAGTATCCAAAGGGGTCCTAAAACAAATCCCCACCCCCAGTACTGAAGGATGAGGAGCGTGTGCCGCCTCTCTGGCTACTTAGGGATGTGATGTGGAGTATGCATTGGCCATTCTGTGATTTAGCCTTTTGTCCTTGTTTAGGGTACTCCAGAAGCAGACCTGTGTCTGTCTGTTTTCTTGTTCACTAATGTACTCCCGGCTTCCAGAGCAGTGTCCAAGGCACGGTAATCCCTGATAACTACGGTTGGGCATTTGCTTAATGGCAGGTTACATTCTGCAAGGAGCTTCGGCTTGCAATCTTGTTTGTTTCGAGAACATCATAGACTATACTTGCACACACTAAGGGTGTCATCATCTCTGGGACCACCGGGGTCCATTCTGGAACAAAGCACACCGCTCTTGGCTGGCTTTGCTGAGTGTTTCAGTTTCCCATGACTGCTGTCAAATTCCCCACACACCGGACGGCTTAAAACCACCCAGGTGTGTCTGCTCAGTGCTGTGGTCTGGGAGAGGAAGAGCCACACAGGCTGAAGTTGCCTCACTTGGTCTCCAGCTGGCAGTGCTGTCTGGGGAGACTGTGGAACCTTGGCACGGGAGGCATAGCTGCCAGAGGTAAGTCACAGGTGTGCATGAGGGGGGCAAGGGTGGGGGAGGTTACACCTTTGAGAGTGATGCCCTCTCCCCACCCCACCAGACCTCTCTGCTTCCTGACCCACCTGGATGTGAACAAGTCTAGCCTCATACCTGCTTTACCATGTTAGACGGTGCCCTCTAAGCCACAAGCCAAAATAAGTTCTTCTTTCCTATGTGGGTTACTTTTCTGTGGCTGTGACAAAACACCGGGACAAAGGCAACTTGTAGAGGGAAGGGTTTATTAGGAATTATGGCCCCAGAGTGATAAGAGTCTGTCACCATCACAGCAGAGAGGCGTGGAAGCAGGCAGGTATAGAGGGCACGAGTACTCACTGATAAGGGGAAACAAGGAGTATTAATCACACAGAGCTGTCGTCTCAGTGGAGGAAGTGTACACCTCGTTTCCACCCAGAAGTACGGGAGCAGATGTTAATAACCTCGTGACCTTTCCTATCTGAAGAGCCAGACCTCTCCCCAATCCCCAGAAGGTTTATCCCAGACTCTCCCTCCATGGACTTTTATCTTTAGCTTTGATTCTCAGCCAATAGAAGGCATCCTTAGGGGAGATGTCACATGTACTTTATAGTCTGGTGATATCTACACTATCTCCAGATCCTGGGCCCTTAAGCTATAAAGCCCATCTTCATAGCAGATGTCAGTTGTACTTGGCAAAGAGTTTTGATGTGGTCACACCTGAAGCTGTATTGTACACATAGGATTGGGATAATTGTTACCAGAAAACTTTTTTCCGAAATTGTACTGGATTTAAAGATGTCTAAAACGGAGGTGTCAGACTTCAGAAGTTTGAACCAGTGCCGGACTAAGACACACTGAACCAGTTTCCTTCTTCCGCCATTCAGCCCATCCCTGAGGCTGCCCATCCCTGAGGCTGCCCATCCCTGAAGCTGCCCATCCCTGAGGCTGCCCATCCCTGAGGCTGCCCATCCCTGAGGCTGCAGTGCTTCTAGGGATCTCCACAGGCAGGCGCGGCCGTCGGAACAGCTGAAAGCTCACATCGCCAGCCATAAGCAGGAGGCAGAGAGAGCACACTGGGAAGGCACAGGGCATTTGAAACACCAAAATCTGCACCCAGTGACATACTTCCTCCAGCAAGGCCACACCCCCTAAACCTACCTTAAAAACATCGCCAACTGGGGACCAAGTATTCAAAACCACCACACGTGCCACAGTCCCTTGAGTCACAAGAAAGCGACAGCTGTGCTTCCAGTTCCAAGGAACAGAATTTAAGTGTCAGAGGGCTGAGCCCTCTTCCAAGAGAGGGTCCTTCCTGCCTCTTCCATGTCTTGATGTTCTAGCACTCCAGGGTTGTAGACTCAACACTCCAATCCTTGCCTACGTCCACACATGGACTTCTCTGGGATTCTGTCTCCTTTTCTGCTTCTTAGAAGAACTCCTAGGTTTGTTTGTTGTTGTTGTTTTATTGGCTTTTTTTTTTCTACCTGGGTAATCCTCTAGACTTCATCAAGAGATGCTTAATCTATGAATCTTAACTCAAAGGTCTTTGATTATATCTGCAAAGGTCCTTTTTTCCAAATAAGGTAATACTCAGGGGTAGGCACATCGTTTTAGGAAGTGTGATGGTCAATCTTCATTGTCAACTTGTCTGGATGTATAATCCCCAAGGAAGCCTACCTCTGGGCCTGTCTGGGAATCCCTGGAGAGGTTCAACTGAAGAGAGAAGACCCACTCTGAATGTAGGCAGCACCACCCTGTGGGATGGCCTCTTAGGCTGAAAAACAACAACAACAACAACAAAACCATGTGGAAGAAAGCCAAACCAGTGGCAGCGGCCACCTCTGTCTGCTACAGAATCCACCACCATGAGAACAAGCAGCCTTCTGGCACACGCCTTCCTGTCGTGATCTGCTGACCTCTGCAACAGGGAACCCAAGCCAGGCCTTCCTCCTTTAAGTTGCTTTGGGGGAGTTGTTTGGTCACAATGAGACAAAGTGACACATACAGGGGTACCCATACTTGCCCAGCTGGGCTGAGTGGCAGGTCCTGCTGCTATTCTGTTCTCAGCACCTGTTTCCTCAGAGCATTTTCTTCTAAGGGCTCAAGCCTCAGAGCTGGGAGCATCTGCTGTTCATCCATTGCCTCCTTTACCACCCATGTCTGTGGGTTCTTCAGTGTGCTAGGAAGCAGACGGGAACTTGAAGGAAAATGAGACGTTCTCAGGTTACAGAATAAAAAGGTCTGCAAAGAGGAGGTGACTTCAGAAAAGAACCAGTTCCTTAGACTTCAGATAATCTTTTCATTAAAAATAAATCACTACTGATGCTCAATATGTGATGTCAGGCACACTTGGACTTTAATGGTCCAGCAGGTCTATGCACACATCTTTCTGGTGTAGAGATGTGTCCTGACAGCAGAAAGGGGAAAGAGAAAGAAGTGGCTCTTTTACATAGGAGGGCCAGGGGATTTGACCAGAAGTCAGCGTGATGGGCAGTCTGGCAGATCTGTGCCAGGTACCTCCTTGGGGTGGCCAGTGCTGAGTGAGCATCATCTCCCAAAATGCTCTGAGATGGTGCAGTGAGGCCGGTACCATTTCCCCGTCTAGGGAAAGTGAGACTGAGAGAGGGTAGCAGACTTATCCCAGGCCACAAATCAGGCATGCATGATTATGGAGTCCTCTGGGCTCTACACTCTGGTACACAGTTTGAAAGGACAGCAACGGAGCATCCTGGGAAGGCAGGGATTGTTCCAACTGCGTCACTATGGGATGAGGCTCTCGAAGGCAGAATCTTTGCGTGTTCTCTCAGTACTCCTACGGCTTTTGCTACACTTGGTACTTGAGAGGTTTATTGAATGAATGCGTGAATGAGCAGGAATGTGAGCAGCAGAGAGCCAGAAATGCCCGCCCAGGTGAATGAGGCAAATATGGGAACGCTATGGTCAGTGAGCATGTGACATTCAAGGACGAGGATGGCCGCACTGTTGCGTGGAAGGCTGCAGTGTTTAAGCGGATGCTGTGGCTCCATTCACCAGCTGATCATTCTAGCCTTTTTCCAGAAGTCTTTCTCGCATACCCACATCTCTGCTGTCGGAACATCAGCTCTGCTGGTGTTGTAAGTTTCAGGGAATGGGTCTTTCTGAAGCCCCCACCTGCAGCACTTCAGACTCTGTAAGCAGCAACCTGGTGGGACCTGAGCCACAATTCTTTGGTACCCAGCTCTGCTGTGTAGCTTTGGGATCTTTTGAAAGTTTCACTTAGCATCGTCTGTACAGTTCCCTGATTCTCAAACTATATGTGACAAGAGATATGCTACTGGCTTGTTTTGTTTTGTTTTGTTTTGTGATTTTAAGTTATCTCTAGGGCTGGGGATGTGGCTCGGTCAAAAAGCTTGACGAGCTTACCTGAGGCACTGGGTTTGATCCCTAGCACCACAAAGACCTGGCAGAATGCTGCATACCTGTAATCCCATCACTCAAGAAGTGGAGGCTGGAAGGTCAGAAATTCAAGGTCATCCTTGGTTACATAGAGTTCAAGGCTAGCCTGGAATACATGAGACCCTATTTCCAAAACAAATTTGTAGTTCTACCACTCATATTACAACCAAATCATCAAACACACCTTGCTGTCCCCACAGAGAGATGAGCCCATTGGGGACATCTGTATGGCTGTCCCAGCCATGGTGAGTTAATACAGATGTTTTAAGACTCACTAGCCTGCTCCAGAGAAGCCAGTGAAAACAGGACCTGACACACAGCACTACCAACAATGGTCTATAAGTGAATAAGCAGCCAAGTAGCTTGTCTTAGGGTTTTATTGTTGCAAAGAGACGCCATGACTAGGGTGACTGTTATAAAGGAAAGCATTTAATTAGAGCTAGCTTCCAGTTCAGAGCTTTAGCTCATTATTGCTAGCAGGAAGCATGGTGGCAAGCCGGCAGACGTGGTGCTACAGAGGTAGCTGAGAGTTCTACGGCTGAATCAGCAGGCAGCAGGAAGAGAGAAACACAGGGCGGTTGAAACTTCAAAGTCCATGCCCAAGGCTACACTCCTTTCCAACAAAGCAGCACTTCCTACTAGTGCTATGAGACCTTGGGGGCCACTTTCATCCAAACCCAATCTTCTCTCTTAATGTGTCTAAAGGGAACAGGGGAGTCCCAGGCTGAGCAGGATTGAGAAATAAAAGCTTCAAACACCCAAAACTCTGGAACAGCAAAGGCCTTCCAGCTACAGAAACCATGTAAGTCATAAGAGGCTGAACTGGTGACAGGAGGCTGAAAATGGTAGGCCTCAGCTGACTGGCTGTCGGGAGGGCACAGAGCTACTATGAGGCTTCCAGCTTCTGGGCTTCAACTTCTGGTAAAAGGAACAGCTGTCATCTCGGTTCCCAAGATTCATCTAATTCCCTATGGGACCTGAGGTCATAGCATGAGTCTCTTCCTAGCAGCTCAGATTTAGGAGTGGGGAGGAGCAGGGGCGGCATGGGATGCAAAGGCCTTTCCTGTTCCCTAGGAAGCAGACCACAGTGTGCTCTGCAAAAGCAGACCACAGTATTCACCTGCAAATGTCTGCCTGGAAAGTG
Source organism: Montemys delectorum (assembly GCA_019843815.1). Lineage (NCBI taxonomy): Eukaryota > Metazoa > Chordata > Mammalia > Rodentia > Muridae > Montemys > Montemys delectorum. The sequence continues at coordinate 8,644 of JADRCD010185354.1, read as the reverse complement.
AGCCCAAGAAAGCTTTGCAGCAAACTGACCCAGCTCCCTGCTGTCCAAAGAGGCTTATAGTTCCTCCCACCTCCTGCCAGCCATAGGATAGACTGTTCCCATAGGGTGCTTGGTGAAGTTAGAGTCCCAACAGGTCAGGACTCATTGGTTGGCACCTCGTGAAGGAAGTGTTCGGCTTGGGACAGGAGCGGGTGGCACTGAGTCTTGTTAACTGTGCAAGTGAGTAGCGTGAGTGACTGCTAGAGATACTCTGTGTGAGAAACAAGGAATGTAGCTAGGAATGGGTGCAAATGGGGTCAGATGGATCTGGAGCGACCTCTGAGCTACTCTGGTACCAAACATCCCTTGGCACAGCTACCTTCCGAGTTGACCTTGGAAGATGAACTGATAACAGCCAGGGTGGAGAGGGGGCAACCCTCCAGTGTAGAGTCCTGAGGAAGCTGGCTTGGCTTTCAGTAGGTCTGAAGTGTGGGGAGAACATTGGGAAGTTGAGACTGGAGAGCTGGTACTGAGCAAGGTCACAAGCCTCAAGTGTTACGGTGCCTGGCTAGGATGTCCTCAATGCAGTTGACAGAAGACACTGGATTGTCTAACAGAGACAGTAAAAACATGCTCTCATCATAACTGGAAGTAGGGATGCAAGAACTTGTTTCCCACCCCACCCCCACCCCCGACCCCGCAGTGGTTCATCCGTGGTTCCTTCTATCTCTCTGCTCTGCCATGTACAGTGTTGCCCTCCTCCTGATCAAAGATGACCACCATGCCTCAGGGTGCCTCATGTATCCAAATATTGTAACAACCATCAGAAGGCATACCTAGGAGGTCAACCAGATGGCTCAGAGAGTAAAGTACATACCAATGAGCCCAATGACTTGAGATCCTGAAATCCACATCTTAGAAGGAGAGAACCCATTCCCTCTCTGTGAGCAACCAGGTATCTCCACCTACCTGCCCTCAGGCACCTAGCAACAGCAGGATGCATCTTCACAAGCTACCAAAGCTAAGCCTTACTCTGCTTTGACAAAACAGCACATCACTGCAAGTCGCCTATCCTCCCTGTGTGCATATATCCCTTAGTAGAAAAGGCCAGTGACTCCTCTACCCATTCTCGTTTTCCCTTCCACCACTCCCAAATAAACCTCCCATGTAAGACCTGTCTTATCATGTGATTCTGTGGCTTCTGTCCCTTAGATGACCACACTCACCATGTCCACTGGCTCCCACCCTTGCACAGTGGCACACATAACCACCCACCACACACTACATAAATAATATCCTTTTTTAAGAGAGAAAGAGAGAAGGAAAGAAAGAAAACATACCTAGGAGCTGGGATATGGCTCAGTGGATAACAGCAGTTGCTATACAAACAGGAGGGCCTGAGTAGATCCCCAATACCTCACATAGGCCTGCAATATCACCACTGTGTTGGGTAGAGACAGGAGGTTTGTGGGGCTTGCTGGCCACCAGCCTACCTCCAGATTCAGTGAGAGACTCTGACTCAAATGAGAGACTCCGACTCAAGGGGAAAGGTAAAGAGTAATTGAGTCTCCCCTGGCAATGGGCCAAGAGGGCCAAGAGTCACCTTGTTGGGGGTGTTGCTCTTATATTAGTCAGGGGCAGAGCAGATGGCACTCCTTTGTTCATCCTAGCTTGATTCCTGGCTTAGTGCCTAAAGGTGTGTGTGTGTGTGTGTGTGTGTGTGTGTGTGTGTGTGTGTGTGTGTGTG
>JADRCD010185352.1:0-13015 GCA_019843815.1 Montemys delectorum | reverse complement strand
GGGGGGGGAAATCAACACTGATCAATATCCCCATATCCCAGGCACTATTTTGCTGTATGTGTGAACTAATCTTTTCTAATGTTTAATCCCCATGGAGTCTGTGAGGCAGGTATAATTATGACTGCCAGTTTGGATCAGGAAAAGAAAGCAGAAAGAAACAAAGTAGTGGATACACACAAACTAATAATAAGTATGTCAATTGACTTATGCATAAATTTATAAAATAAAGCTGACTTTTGAAAAGAGCTCTGGTAGAAATTAAACAGTTCTTGCATGCCCCACCAAAATCTTTTAATTCAGTCCTAGTAGAGATTGGCAGTATCCCACTTACAATCAGGATGATGCTGATAGGAGTCATCACGTTCCATCTCTAAACTTGAAAACTGTGACAGGGTTAAAGATTTTTTTTCTGAAGTTCTTAGAATTATTAAATTAAAAGAGACTCAGACTTCTCCAGTAAACTGACATGGTGTGAACCACAAATAAACAAAGAGAAAAGATTACCAAAAAATATTCACAAACAAAATTAAGCAGTACACTCTGCAGGAAGAGAGAGTGGGGGTTGGAAGGAGAAATAAAAGGGAAAATCAGAAAAATCAAAACTGTAGTCAGGATGGAAAGTTAATTAATTAACTAATTAATTGATTAATTAAAAGGAAACATTTAAAAGGGATGTTTTCCTAGTTGTGACATATGCTAAACACATTGACTAGATAATACCCTTGCAGGCCCCACTGCCTGAATTCAAACTTTGCCTCCAATATAGATTCACTATTTGACCAATATCAAGAGCTTAATCTTTCCTTGTCTATGGTTTCTCACACACACATGAAATGAAAATAATAGTAGTATTAAGTGTGTACCTTGAGAATCCTCATTAAGTGAGAAGAACAGTATCTGCTCTCTATTAAACACTGAGTTTGTAGTCACTGACTTTGTAGTTGACCACAGGACACATGATAAAAGGCTGCTAAAGTTATAACTTCATGGCAGACTTCTTGCCTAGCAAGCAGAGGACCCTGAGTATATTGAAATTAAATTCCTTTAAAAGCCAGTTAATAGTATTCTATTAATGATTTTCATTCTTTAAGATCCTATACCTAGCATATATAACTTTTATTGAGATTAATCTATTTGTGAAATAGGTGGTATCAATCCAAATATTAGCTACATGACTGCCCTGTCAAACATTACAACATCAACATAATATCAAATATTAATTTAACCTCCCCACCCTGATGTTCAACAAAAATAAATACAAAGCATCTAAAAGAATTTTTCTTATATGCTCCCTTTGAAAAAGTTGAGACTTCTTTTTCTTCATATGCAAGTACTTCTCCCAAACCATCTCGCTTAAGAATTTCTAACAGTAATGACATGGATAACTTTTACTGGAAGTCTAGAGCAGTGGCTCTCAGCCTTCCTAACTCTGTGACCCTCTAATACAGTTCTTCATGTTGTGATGATTCCCAGGCATAAAATTAGTTTTGTCACTTCATAACTGTAATTTTGCTACTGTTAATGAATTGTAATGGGAATATCTGTGTTTTTTCGATGATCTTAGGTGACCCCTCTGAAAGGGTTATTCAACACCCAAAGGGACACACATGGCCCAAAGATTGAAAATCTCTAAGGACCTGGGTAAAGCTGCTGACTCCCAGCCATATCTCTGGTTGTCATTCTATTCAGTCTATTTCTCTCAATTGATTCCCCATCCATGTTTATATTTTTAAGTCTATAAACATTCCATCACATTTTTTTGGCCTGGAATTTCTAAGTTTCTAGCATAGCAGTAGAGGGTAAGTGGTTTGTGTTATTCCAAAGACTCCAAACATAGGAGAATATAAATCCAAAGCTAGGAAGTTGGCTTCAAAACATCAAGAGCAGAACAGTTGGATAATAGGGTACGTGTGCATTCTACGGCTGCCTGTTGCTAACTATGTGTTTCAAAACAAATTGCTTTGAGCTTCAGTATCCACAGTGACACTAATATCTACCTAGCATCATCGTGACAGTTATATAGGATAATGTGTGTGAAGAGCCTGGTGTGTACCCTGTGCTGACTAAATGGTGTCACTGGCACCATTACTGTAATTTGTATTATTAATCGACATATAGAGATAAGAAACGTTCTCTCACATTTTCCTCTAAGCTTACTTCTTAGCAGGACCTGACTGTGCTATCTACGTTGCCCTCCTGAAAAAATTGACTCGTCTTTGAAGTATGAATTTTCAATAAAATTAAATGGATCCTTTTCTTGAATCCTATTGCAGGTTCCTTTTTGCAGGGAGCAGAGAAATCCATATCCCTGGTCCAGGGTGGGAGGAGTCAACAGGCAGCAGCCTTGGCTTGGGAGAAGGGTGCCTCTGGTCCAGAGGAAAGGACCTTTTCTGAGTGGTTAGAATCGGTGAAGGAAAACCCAGCTGTGGTTGATTATGAGGTGAGCCTAAAGAGTTCTGAGGGTAAGGGGGTGTCGAGAGCTCACCAGCCCAGACTGCATGCCACACCATTCCCTTTTCCGTTTCCTTTTCAGGTGATAGACAGAATGTCTGTTTTCAATATACACTCATGATGCATTTTAGAAAATATGTTAAATTGCACACCTATTGCTTTTACAACTTAAGTGAGTGTTCTAGGACAGGATTTAGAATTGCTAACATACATGAAATACTGAGAAAGGAGATTTGGTGAATAAAATTGTTCACACTTGCCAGGAAATAGCAAGTGCTCTTCATCTCACTCCAGAACAGTAAGGGTTTGTGGGTTGCATGCGACTCTACCTTGTGAGCACATGAGGAAAATTTTAGATGCATTTGGTTTCCAGCTTCAATCACCATCAATTCAATTTTCCAGTTTTGTATTTGTTATAATTAGACAAAAAGGCGAGTTTTGTCACACATGGGATCCTTTGTATAGCATTAAGTCATCTGAAGTCAGGTTTGCCTATGGCATAACTGCATTTTAAAAGGCACCCTAAAGATATTCTGTCGATTTCATTTAAATAGAGATAGAACATTGGATCATTATGAGCATGGGATCATTTACATGCAGCAGAAAAGCATGTGCGCTCCAGGAGTTACGATAGGAACAAGGCCAGCTGCCCAGATGAACAACATCTAGCACACATAACCATACATGGCTGTTCCTTTGGGCTTTATAGAAAGGTTACAGAGCAAGCAGGTCTTTCCTCTTGCCGATGTTGCCTGCTTTATTTGTTACAATCCTCCCACTCACATGATTAGCAAGAACACCTCTCCATTTCCTCCCACCGTGCATTTTCTCATCTTACTCCAACAAAAGTCAATGTACATCCTTAGATGGGGGCAAGGGAACCTCCCCTCATCTTCTCCAGACCTCCTGCCTGTGTCAAAGATAATGAGCTAACAACAGAGCACTAATGAGCATTGGTAGTTTGTGGTGGCCTAGCTCAGCACTTTCGCTGCTTATGTTTGATGCTTAATAAACAACACGATGCAAGTCTAAATAAGCAACATGTGGCTTCCTTCACAGCAGATCTACAGGGATGGTTAATTCTACACAGTTTGCTCCTGCTCTCAGGCACTAGGCTTTCCTCTCCTGGCTCAACAGCCAGCTGACTATACTGGATTCTCTAATAATTCCTTGGAAATGTGGGTTGTTTTTTTTTTCTGTTAAGCATTGATATGATGAGAACTAGATAGTGCTGGCAAAACACTGACTGCCTGAATGGAAGGGACCAGAGCTGTTTCTGTCACCTGCTCGCAGCTTGCCCCAATCACTGACTTGGTCAGAAACATCCCGTGTGCAGTGACAAAACGGAACAACCTCAAGAAAGCGCTTCAAGAGTATGCAGCCAAGTTTGACCCTTGCCAGTGTGCTCCGTGTCCTAATAATGGTCGCCCCAGGCTCTCAGGAACGGAATGCTTGTGTGTGTGCCAGAGCGGCACCTACGGTCAGAACTGCGAGCGCAGGTCCCCGGATTACAAATCTGGTAAGTATCAGGAACTGATTGTGGGGTCAGTACCTTTTCCCCTGAAAATATATATTATAGATTGATGAATTTGACAAAAATAAAACTCACTAGCAAACCTCACATTGTAAACAAGCCTCCAAATATTACATGCCAAAGACAAACAACGCCAGACACTGCTGTAACCTTTGAGCTGAGTAATATTGGAATAATTATCTAACCTCTCCAAGTTACACAAGATCATCATCCATCCAAAGTGGCTAATTCTATTACTACTTGAGGTTGAGGTGTGTGTGTGTGTGTGTGTGTGTGTGTGTGTGTATGTGTGTGTGTATATACACATGTGTGTGTTTAATTGCATTCTAATACATACATAAAGGACTCATGGAATAATGCCTATATTAGACATTATAAAATAAATGCATCATACTGTGTCTTAGTTATTCTTTTACTGCTGTGATAAAACATCATGAACAAGGCAGCTGAGAGAATAGAAGGTTTCCTGGGAGATTACATTTCCAGAGGGTTGGAATGTTATGAAACCAGGAAGCAGAGGGAGAACACTAGAAACAGCACACAGCTTTTGAAACTTAGAGGCCCACCCTCAGTGATACACTTCTTCCAACAAAGACATACTGCCTAAGCCTCCCCACAAGAAGGGTACCAGCCAGAAATCAAATATTCAAATGCCAGAAACTATGGGGCACATTTAGTGTTCAAACCGCCATGTTACCATCACATGTTACCAGAGAAGAATATTAGCATGTGTATTATAATATATAAGCATGTTTTATAATAAGGGGTAAATTAATCCATATGCAAAGTTTTCATACATGGCTAAATAAACTAACTCAGATTTTTCTTAGAAAAAAAATGAGGTCTATGAATGAGGACATGTTCTACTAACTGTAAGAGTGTCAATGTTCTATGGCTGTGAAGATACACCATGCCCGTGACATCCCTTAGAAAGGGAGCGTTAAACTGGGACTTGCTTATAGTTCCAGAGGTTTTGTCCATTACCAGTGTAGTGGGGAGCATAGAGGCATGCTGGGAGATATTGTAGCTAAGAGTTCTACATTCAGATACAAATGCAGCAAGAAGAAATTCTGGGCCTGGCTTGGGCTTTTGGAACCTCAAAGCATACTTCCTTCAATAAGGTCCTCTCGGGTAGTGCACCACTCCCTGATCACCAGTCATTCAAATATATTAGACTATGGAGGCCATTCCTACATGAAGCTCAATATTGTTTAGAAGATTTTCATATTTGTACATCTATATGTATATATGCAAAAACATGGTTTTATAAGTATATGTTTGTATGTATATATATATGCATGTATGTGTGATATATCACTGATATATTTATTGATAATTTAAGTGATTTCTATCTGTTGTCATTTTATTCATGTCTGTATGAACTGGAAAAGGAATCAGACAATGTACCAGACCCCTTCCATCAGGGCTTCTTGCAGCCCACATTGCAAAGCTGTAACATTCCACAAAGCACCTCACAGAGCCAAAGTGAGGAGAGCAGATTGCCTGAGTCTCAAAGCGCAGATTTTCTTGCACCAGGATGGCTATGGGTCTTCCTCTGTTACAGATGCAGTAGATGGAAACTGGGGCTGTTGGTCTTCCTGGAGTGCATGCAATGCTGCTTATAGGAGATCAAGAACTCGGGAGTGTAATAACCCTGCACCACAGCAAGGAGGGGAACGCTGTGAGGGCAAGCACTGGCAAGAAGAAGACTGTATATTCTCAATAATGCAATATGTGTAAGGTTGGGTGTGAGGGGGAGAAAGTATCACTGGTTTGCATTTACTGCTGTTAGTTGAAAAATGCCTAGAATGTTATATGGGCCTACACAAAATACTAATGAAGCACACAGTCTGCTACTACCCTTAGCTCACTAAATAGTAGGTTCTCTATTTAATCAGTATCAGTATATGATGAATATGTAGACAGATTGGCCATATTGCTTTAATATATGCATGCATGAATATATGTATGTGTATACACACACATGTATTTATTTCTTTCCCTTTTAGTGGACAACCATGTATCAGTGATGATGAAGAAATGAAAGAGATAGACCTTGCTGAGCCAGAAGCAGATTCAGGGTGTTCTCGGCCACCTCTCCCTGAAAATGCATTTATCTGGGTGAGTGCCCTGATGGCAACTCTTGGTTTGAAGTTCAAAAGGAAGACTTGAAACATATGGGTTTTCTTTTAATTGGAGTTGTTATTTTCCTACTTTAATATTATGCTGACTCAAAAGTACAAAGGAACATCCAGAAATGCTGGAACAATACCCTTTTATCTTGAATACCCTGGGGTATCTTCATGCCTGTCAGTCAAGGCGGAATTCCGTGATGGTTTCCTTTGAACTGTTCCAGCCTTAGAAGAAGGTGGCAAACTGTCTGAGTAAAGAATGGAGGTTCAGCACAAGGTAGCTTTGGATGGCTATAACAGTTTGCAGCTAAGACCTGGTTGTTTCCTTCTGACTCTAAGGCACATTCCCAGAGACATAAAGGTGACTTGCACATAAGCATTAGAATTTAGCCTTCATTGACTGGTTAGGTTAGAAATTTATAGACCCTTGAGCAGTCAAAACAATTCTAACATCTTTTAAATTTCCATCCTTTTCACTAAGTCACAATATGTTTCTATGCTATTTATAAGATATGAGTCTTGTCACATGAGTCTGTGGCTTTAGACTGAATTCTTTAGGAAATATATAACATTAAAATTGATCACAAAAGGCATGCTCTCTGGCAATTTTATGTTTTTTAAATGAATAAAACCTTTAAATTCATCTTTTTCAAATAGTATATATATTATCAAAACTCAGTAACATATAAATCTCCAAGATCACCATCATAGATATCCATGAAGGATAGCCCATGCTGCATGTTCTATTGTACCATGCCTTATGGTCATAAGAAGAGGCATTTTGGAAGGAGGCCATTTCAATCAGTCTTTATTCCAGGGTAGAGGTCTTGGTCTCACCAATGCAACAGAAGGCATGTTAAAACACAGAGCAGCCACTTCCATTCCCACAATCTGGTTCACAAGATCTCAAGTGGGGCCTCAAAAAGATAATATCCACAAATATCCATATAGTGCTAATGCTGCTAGGTTGGAAGCCACAGAGCAGAGAGCAATCCTTTAGAACAGGTGTCATCAAAGGCCAGCCTACAGGATCAATCTAGTTTGTAACTTTAAAAAAATTAAATTTTACAACACAGCCATATTAATTTATTTACATATTACCTATGATGGCTTCCATGAAATAATAGAAAATATGAATAACTGTAGCAGATGCTTTTATGACCAGCAACTGACTAATGCAAGCCCTTTATAGAAAGGATTGCAAATTCGATCATCAATAGGAGGAGAGGTCCTCGGCCTTGTGAAGGTTCTGTGTCCCAGTGTAGGGGAATGCCAGGGCCAATAAGTGGGAGAGGGTAGGGTGGCAGGCATGGGGAGGAGGGAGGCCACAGGGGTTTGTTCTTGTTGTTTTTGGTTGGTTGGTTGGTTGGTTGGTTTTTGGAGGGGAAACTGGGAAAGGAGAAATTTACATGTAAATAAAGAAAATATCATAAAAAAAAAAGAAAGAAAAACATTTTCTAGTTACTGCTATAGAATATCGATATCAAAATTATACATTGTCATATCCAGCTGCCTAAATAATGTTTAACATGTTTACACCAGCTGTTTGCTAAAACTGTTAAAGTTTGTGCTATTTAATTTTAAAAACCTACTGAGGCTTTAAAGAGGAATTTATTATGCTTATGGATCTTTTTATAAAATTAGATTATGCCCCTTGCTCCATTCCCAGCTGCTGTAACCAAGTCCCATAGACTAGATCAATTATGTATTAGGAGGAGTTATTTAAACCTGGTGTGATAGAGTATATCTTTAATCCCAACACTCAGGAGGCAGAGACAAGTGGATCTATGCAAGTTCAAGGCCAGCTTGATGTTCATAGTGATTTACAGGCTAGCCAAGACCACACAGTGGGATCCTGTCTCAAAAAATAAAACCAAGCAAACAAACAAAATAATAGTTTAACAGACAGTTGTGGAGTTTGGAGAGTAAAAGTGTTTGAGAATCTCTCTGCCATATGAGCTCACAAACTACAAGCTATTTTGTATATGTTATTGCTTCATGGGTGAAATGGAGACAGGAGTTGAAAGCAATGACTAATTTCGAGAACAAAATGACAGGAGGTAAGGATAGTAGCACGAGTTAGTTTTAACTAATAGTTTAGGAAGTGCAAGACCCAGTTTTTATCTTGCAATTTTTAGTGAGTTCCCATAAGACAATGCCTTATCCATTATCTGGGAAATATATAATGACTAATCAGCTTCTAGGAATGGCACATGCTTCTTATAAATGTAAGGTGGTTCGGTAATGAACACCAGTGACACTGTGAGCATAAAGCTTTTCTTTTCTAGCAACATTGGGTATTTTTGTCATGTCTCGTTGTCTCATTGTTGTGGCCCATGTTCGAGCAAACATGTGTATGGAGAAAAATGAATATGACTAAATCCTTGAACAATTACTTACAGAATTAACTCCAGGAGGATATATTTTGGCTCACAGTTTTGGATGGGAATGTTGTAGCTGAATAGGCAACAGCAAGGGAAGCTCTGTCCATGGTGGCAAGAGCCTGAGGAGGCCTGCTCACATCTCCACAGGCTAGGAAGCACACAGAGCCCAGATGGAAAGTATAAACTGGATATAAGGTCTAAGACCTGAATCCCAAGAGCACACTTCCTCCCACTAAACTCCATTTCCTGAATGTTTCTGAACCTACCCTCCCAATATCACTGTCTGGGGAACAAGTGTTCAAACAGATAAACCTGCAAGGAATGTTTCCCAGTCAACCCATAACTGGAGGCAATCAACACACATAGAGTTTGGTTTGGTTGAGTGTGTGTGTGTGTGTGTGTGTGTGTGTGTGTGTGTGTGTGTGTGTTGTATGTCTATGTCCACGTTTGTGTATGTGTATATACAGGTGTGCATGGAGGTCTAATGACAACTTTAAATGCCCTCCTCTATTGCTTTCTTCTCTATTATTTTTGAGACAAGGTCTCTCACTCAACCAAGAGTGAGACTAGACTAGACTAGACTAGACTCGGTGGCTATAATGAGTGCCCAGCAAGCCCCAAAAGAACCTCCTGTCTCTGCACACCACCAATGCTCGAGTTACAGAAGTTGTCACCACATCTGAATTTTACATTGGTGGGGAAGATTGAAAACCAGGTCAATGTGCTTACACAGCAAGCCCCAAGGAGCAAGTTTTGTCATCTGTTTGTTTTTGGTTTTGTCCATGGTAGCAAGAGTCCAAGGAGGCTTGCTCAGCTCTCCACAGACCCCAGAAGCACACAAAGCTCAGGTAGAAAGTGCAACCTGTCTATAACCTGTAAGCATACTAGTCCCATTGTGTAGTCCTGGCTGGATTTAAACACAGAATTCTACTACCACTGCCTCCCAAATACGTGATTAAAGGCATGTACCATCATACTCAAAAGCAGAGGGAAATTCAACTACAAAATATGTAATTAATTTAAGGCAGAACAATTAATTCAGAGAATGAAAAGCTAAAAAGTTATCCAAGAACAAAAATGAGAAGGAGGAAGAGGAGGAGGAAGAGGATGAATGAAAAGACATTTTGATTGAATTTAGGAAGTAGAATCTTAAAGACAGTTGAGTAGATACCAAGAGTATGCACTGGGCAGAATCCAGGAAGACCCTAAGGTATCCAGAGATGATAATTCATCACATTCATGATTTCTTCTTTCTGTTTTAATTCTAGAATGAGAAGAAACTCTACTCGGTTGGGGAGGAAGTTGAAATTTCATGTCTTACTGGATTCAAAGCTGTTGGATACCAGTATTTCAGGTGTCTACCAGACAGAACCTGGAGGCAAGGAGACATTGAATGCCAACGTGAGCATGGGACAAACACAAGCATTTGCATTACTCCCCTGCAGAATGGATGTGCCCAATACAAATAGAGCAAAATCAGTTCAGTTCATTCTATGATTTTTTTTTTTTTTTTGCGACAGTGGTGAAAAGACTTAGTGAAGCAGTAAACGGGGCTCATTTGCTAATGTTATATTTCATAATACTAGATTTCTGCTCTCCTGCCCTTGCATATTAACCTTATACACAGAGCACTATGAGGTATGCCTCTAAAAAGAAATTTATGGAACCAGAAAACTTTTCTAACCATGGGTATCTGCCTTGGGTGATGTAAAAATTGAAACAAATGGATAAATCTTTAAAAGGTAATCCTCAGAGTTGGGATTCTGTGTAAGATACCATAGTCTCCAAACTACTATTTTTTGGAAGGTGCAACTACATCCTTTACCAGAAAAGACTGAGTCAAACATGTGTTTTCTGTGACTACCCATGCTGTTGGAAGGTTAAAAACTGAGATTCAAGCAAGACTCGAAAAAGGGACATCAAACACCTTCTGGGATCACTTATGTAGAGCTGTGAGCACTGTCAACTAAAATGATCTGTGTCTGTTACTCACAGTGTTGACTTACCTTAAGAAAAACACAAAAGGAAAGTGGAGGGATGGTTCAGTAGTTAAGAGCACTTGCTATTCATGCAGAGGATGCAGATTTGATCCAAGAACCCCATAGCAGTTCACAACCATCTATATATACAGTTTCAGAAGATGGGCATCCTCTTCTGACTCCTTAGGCATGGCATCAGGCACACTTGTGGTATTCACACACACACATACACACACACACACACACACACACACAGGCATGGGCAAATACACACACAGATAAAATAAAAAATAAATAAATTCTTAAAAAGGGTGAAAAACTCAAGAGGTAGAAGAAATTATTTCTTGAGAGAAAAAAAATATTCAAAAGATATGACCAAAGTTTAATGTGAGGCCAGCTCCTCAGCAAATAATCCTTTGCTATCAGGATTAAAGGATTTGTTTTAGTGGGGTTTCTGAGGAGAACCACAGCTGAGCAAACGCAGTAACTCTCAATAGCATCACTTCTTTGGTCACACATCATCTGCATGTATTTGTTGACTCTTCTGCTCCACTAAACACATCTGAGATATTGTTCTCCCTGCAGGAACCGAGTGCCTCAAGCCCGTTGTTCAGGATGGCCTGACCATCTCCCCATTTCAGATAGTGTATAAGATTGGGGAATCCATTGAGCTGACATGCCCCAGGGGCTTTGTTGTTGCTGGACCATCAAGGTATACATGCGAGGGAGACTCCTGGACACCCCCCATTTCAAGTTCATTGACCTGTGAAAAAGGTGAGCAGGGACTTGCAATTCGGTAAGGTTTGGCTCCACAGGGTCTGTAATTCAGTATCCAAAGCATTGTACTGCTCAGGCAGATGCTAGAACGAAAGGGGAAGCTTAGTTTACCCTGTGCAGATGGTGAGATAATACCTTATTGGCCAAGTAAGTGTTCACATATCAGAGGGTGAGTTCAATTTCCTTTCCAATAGCAAACTTCAAGAGTTACACGGAGTCCAAGATCTCTCATGTAACAAGATAGAACTGATAGTAACTGAAAGTTATGGTTCCAGTAGAAAATAGTGGAAAACCTATAATTAAGCATTGCATTCATTACCTATATCTGAAGTTTTCTAATTCTTTTAGTCTGTCATCTGTTTCTTCTTATATCAGCTTCTCTAAATGATGTCTTTCAGTGCTACATAGCATTCTTTTAAAATCTGCCCAAGTCCCACCTTCCGAACATTGATGTTACTAAACCAGAAAGAAATTGGTGTCTGGTTATTTGTCTAAAACACTCCCAGCTAGAGAGAAATTCAAATATTTTTACAACAAAGAAATACAAAAAAATAGATCTTTTAACCTTGATTTGCACACAAATTTGTGCTTGTACCAAATGTCCCATAGAACGCCACAACTGTGACTACATTTTATGTACCAATTTTAAAAGATTTTAGTCAATATAAAATTTTAAGAACCCTCCCCTGGTGAACCTGAATCACTGGAGCTGAAAAAACAAATGTTTTGAAGAGAAGAAAAATACAGACATATCTTTGAAACAACTGACTAGAGAACAGTATGAATTTTCACATTTCCCTAAATCTTCTAACTGCTTTCATCTACAACTAATTTTAAAATGGGTTTTGAAAAATCACTTTTATTTGACTATTTAAAACCTCTGTTTTAAAAGCAAGTCCATTTTTCATTTTGACAGTTTATATATTGGATCAATCTATATAATAACAATGGTAGCTAGCTTTGTCAAATAATGTCTAATTACTTTTTGGAGGCACACACACAGAGTGGGGCGGGAAAGGTTATGTATTAATGCATGTGAGTGGGTGTTTATGCACGTGGATGTCCACATAGATGGAGGCCAGAGGTTGATACTCCGCCACTGTCCATCTTATGTTTTTTAAAAAGGGCCTCTCAGTAAACCTGTAGCTCATCTATTTAGTTACCAATTGGCTCACCGACCAGAAAGATCGGGGAATCTTCATGTTTCTACTTCCCTAGTGCTGGGAATACAGGAACACCTTGTCAGCGCTCTCCTATTTGTGTGTCAAGCTCTCTGCCAACTGAGCATGTGCAAACACTTTGACAACTGAGCATGTGCAAGCACTCTGCCAACGGAGCATGTGCCCAGCCTTCCATTTTTAAGCTTTCCTTAAACTGAGTTTTGCAGTTTATGTCCAAAATAATGGCTTTCATTAATGTTTTCATTTATGTGCATCAATGTTTCTGGCTCATATTTGTCCCCACTTCCCACCTCATTCTCTCTCTCTGTCTCTCTCTGTCTCTATCTCTGTCTCTATCTATCTCTCTCTCGTTCTTCCTTCTTCATATTCATAGGTATAGATAAATCTAAATCTAAATCCTGCATATGACAGAAAATACGTTATTATCTGTCTTTCATCTAGTCACTACCCTCTTGTGTGTCCACTCTCTTCCACTTAGATCTCTTCCAATGAGAGAAAGCATCTGATACTTGTACTTTTGAATAATGTCTCACTTTTAATCGGAATTCTTGAGGATGCATCTGAGATAAGATATTAG
>JADRCD010185351.1:0-11925 GCA_019843815.1 Montemys delectorum | reverse complement strand
CTTACAACAAAAACAACAGGAAGTATCAATTACTTTTTCTTAATATTTCTTAATATGAAAATTAATATCCTAATTGATTGAAATCTAAAAATATGAGGAATTAGAAACTTATTGACTGTCATCCAATAGTCTCTCTAATTTGGTAATTGGAGAAATAGGTCCAATATTATACAATCTATATACACTTTCAGCTTGTTTATTCATGACAATGTCTTGCTGTGTACAACATAATGGTCTTGAGATCTTGCTTCTCCTATCTCAGCCTCTCTATTAGTAGTATTGTTTATTTCATGTTTTTATACTATACTATGGTTTTCAGAACAGCTTACATATTTTAAAAGTATTTATATACCCAAAAGAAATGTACACAATTAAATTGGGAGGGGGTTTGTAAGAGAACAACAAAGAGTAAGACTGAATGCTTTGCTTGACGTTTGTAACTCTTGTATCAAGTTACCACAGTAAGAGCCAAGATTTTAAGCTCTACTAAATATAAAACAAACAAAAATACTTTATATATTTATGTTCATTTAAGAAAATATTAATAGTGATGTATTATTTTGTAATATACGGAATACATTTGGAATTATTTAAAATTTATATTGAGAAAAATGTATGTATTTTCAGTATTGTCATAGACAAACATCTACATAAGACTGTTAAATTGATTGTTGTTTTATATCAAACAACTTTTATAATACTCATTTATATTGTTATAATACTTTATACATTTTAAAGAATATGACAAAAAAAGATATTGTAGGTATTGAAGGGGTCTCTGGGAGGAGTTGGGATACAAAAGGAAAACAAGAATGTAATTTAATTCTATTTACTTAAAATATGTTTTTAAATGTTAAAAAGTCAGATTAATTGAAATCATGTAACTTTTCTCATTATAATGCAATAAAACTTAAAAAAAATATGTATCATAGGGCTCAGGAATACACCGAGTTATCTGATCTAGACTTGCCTGCACTCTATAGCATTTATACTTTGTTGAAATCACTTAAACTTTATCTCATATAGACAGAGGTCTATGTCTTCTGAGCTCTTTTCTCTCCTACTTAGTGTTGAGGATTTGGAAGGCATTAGGATGGAATAAGAGTTGAGGGGGGTAGAGATTTAAGAACACAATAACATAGTAAAAAGATGTGCCAACAGGTATATTGAATATATAAAAATATATATATTGAATTAAAGGACTCTATGGGAAGCAGGGAGGTCAAGACATGATACCTTGGGGATGCTTCAGAAGAACCTGGACTCCCTTGGGCAGAAATGTGGATTTGGTTCCTTAATTAACCTAGAACGAGTTAAGATTATTGTGGAAGAGAATAGCAAGATTATATACCTCATTAAAGCCATATGTCACGCGGGAGCATAGTGCCTGTGGAGACCATTGGAAGGTGTTACAGCCCACAGAGCTAGAGATGCAGGTGGCTGTTACCTACTCATTGTGAGTACTGAGAATCACTCTTGATTCTTCTGCAAGAACATTATGTGCTTGTAACGTTTGAGCAGCCTCTTACTTCATTTCTAGATAAAAATCACAAAGTATTGCCAAGACAAACCCCTGAGTCTTTGGCTCAAGTGATAGTTTTGCCTCTGCCTCCCAAGTAGTTGAGACTATAGGTGCATACCAGTGTATGTGGCCATAAAGAATATGATTATATGACTGTTTTATATATGTTATCTTTAGAATGTTATTCCTACTTGTTTAAAAGGGGGGGGGGTGCTTCCTGTAAAAGTCTCCTGCATTGTAGTGGCAATGGCCAATCTTACTGAATCATTGTCTCTCCTGCCTGATTTCCTCCAATGGTTTGCTCACCATGAGTCCAAGAGTAATACACTATGCATTATAATATATATCACAGGGCTCAGGAATATGCTGAGTTATCTGTGTTAGTATTTTGTCTAAGCTCCGCCCCACAGTTCCCAGACAACAGCCAGGTATGCCTGACACTACAAAAGGGGCTGCCTGTCCCCTCCTCACTCTCTTGCCTTCCTGTTCCCACTCTCTCCCCATTCCCCTCCCCACTCTCTCTCCACATGCTCATGGCTGGCCTCTACTTCTCTATTCTCTCTCTCTCTCTCTCTCTCTCTCTCTCTCTCTCTCTCTCTCTCTCTCTCTCTCTCTGCCTTTCTCCGC
This sequence comes from Montemys delectorum, assembly GCA_019843815.1. Classification (NCBI taxonomy): domain Eukaryota; kingdom Metazoa; phylum Chordata; class Mammalia; order Rodentia; family Muridae; genus Montemys; species Montemys delectorum. Next base: position 9,776 of record JADRCD010185351.1, on the reverse strand, counting down.
CTCTACTACCCTCTTCATTCCCCTCCCCACGCCCTGAACAAACTCTATTCTATACTATACCATCATGTGGCTGATCCCTCAAGGAGAAAGGATGCCACAGCATGGGCCGGCAGAAGCACCCTCTTCCCCTATACCTGACTACACCTCCATAGAACATACCCCACCCCCATCTCTTTACCTTTTTACAAACATATCAATCTGGTCTAGATTTGTGTGTAAACCCTCTATAGCATTTATACTATGTTGAAATCACTTAAACTTTGCCTGTCTCGCAAAGTATTCTTGTCATTAAATGTCACTGGACTATGTTAGGAAAATCCTCCCACCCACAATACAGAGAAGAGATGTGAGAGCAACAGGAATATGGAAGGAACATCCTCTGGGAAAGAGAAGGTTTCCTACCTCAAATGTAACCGTGAACTTCCCAGGGTAGTGGAGGTTTGGGGTTTGGTGTTGTTGTTGTTGAAGGTGGTGGTGGTGTTATTATATTGTTGTTTTGTTTTGTTTATGTTTTTGTTGTTGGTTTTTTCTGTTTTGTTGTTGTTGTTGTTGTTGTTATTTTACTTTCCTCAACAGAAGCCATTAGCAAGGCACTTAACCTAGATTATGAAAAACAGACACAATGAGGAGCCAATTGCGTTAAGTTAAGGCTCTCTGACAGTACGATGTAAATCTGAGAATAAATTGTAGAATTTAGATGCAGGGTCTAAAGGCTTACTTTTTAATTCAAGCTTTTGGAAAGTTTTGGACTGTGGTGAGTCAAAGGTGAGCCTGACACACTTTGCCAGCAAGCAGATTTCTGTAGCTAGTTAAGACCACCTTCTGCACACATTGTCTCAAGGACAACTACCCTTCCTAGTGAGTGCTTTCAACTATAATTCAGTATTCTTCAACATGCTTAATACTGTGGATCCTGTGGACTTCCTTCTTTGAATAAATCTGATAAGCCAGGTGCTGTATGACCTTTATCCAAGCCCAGCTTTCCAACAACCCAATCAGTCCAGTTTGCTTTGTTTTAACAACTTTGGCAAGAAAAATGTGAAGAGATAAAGCTCAAATTCTTCTCTGTGTATCTGGGGCTAAAAATTCACATGAGAAAAAGTCTAGAAACACATACATGGCATGAATGTTACTGTGGTTCCTTGTTTTGTTCTGTTACAGTGCTGAAGATCAAACCCTGGGCACTGAGCGTACTAGGCAAGTGTTTCACCTTCTACGCTGGTGACCCAGCCAGTCTTTGTTGCTGTCTATAGCAAAATCCCCACAACACTGGATAGTTGACATGGAAAACAGAAACAGAAGCACCTCAGGAGCAGCAGGATTGAAATACTAGCTCAGGCCTTCCCGAAACAGAAGTCTGAGATGCTTCACCAAGATAATCTGCTACGCTGCCATATTGGAAGAAACACTTGTTCCTAATGCAGTCTAGCCTTTCGTTCATGGATATTGCTGAGATTCATCAAAAAATATATAAAAATGCAATGATTTTTCTATGCTATCTTCTGCCTGCTATGAAGAATTGAGCCCTCTGAGATTGTGAACCCAAGTCAACCTGTCCTGCTCTGTTTCTGTCAGGTTTGCGGTCATAGCAATGATAAAAGTAACTAACACACAGATGTTTTATATATACACATATGTATATATATATGTATATATATCTACATATATATATTACACACACACATACATACATGTGTATATATACATATGTATACATATGTATATATATAACTAACACACATATGTATATGTATGTATATGTATATATACATATGTATATATGTGTGTGTATATAAACACATGTATGTATATATGTGTGTGTGTAATATATATATGTGATATATATATATATATATATATATATATATATATATGCCTATTTGTTTCTTTATCTTCTTTCCTTGTGAGATGTGTATTTAAGACAGGTATGTCTCCATTGTGGTAGACACTTCCTCCCCTCTCAGTCTAACTCCCTTCTCCTCCATCCCCCTGATTTCACTTCCATGGATAGACAGTTGGAGAAGCCCCAGTGGGCATTATATGCCACCTAGCAACTTCTTAAATCACATGCGAAGTAAGAAACTATCACTTTGTGAAAAGACAAGTTGTTAGCATTCCTTCTAGGCTCTGCCCAGCAGTGTCTGTCTGTCTGTCTGTCTGTCTATCTCTCAATCTCTCTCTCTCTCTCTCTCTCTTTCTCTCTCTCTGCCTCTATCCCCTTCTCAACTCCTCTTCCCATGCCCTAAATAAACTCCATGTCATACTATATCTGCCTGTCATGTGGCTGGTACCTTAGGAAGAAGGGATGCCTCAGCATGGGCCCGCAGAGGCACCCCCTCCCACCTCACCATACCTGGCTCTATCAAAGATATCCCTGGCTCCTTTTTTTGAAAAAAATAAAATAAAACACAGCACAAGTTTCCCTTGTCATATGCAGAACAAAAAGCAGGTTCAGATTTGTCTGCCCTGCCCAAGACCTCAAAACCTGGCAAGATACGACTAAGTGTCTCAGTGTTCATATTTTGATGACTTTCCCAGAGAATTCTTTGGGGTTCTTTTAGTTAATTTTATATCACTTTCTTATTTAGAGCACTGACATTGTATGTTCCACCAGTTAAATATTCCATCTTCTTATAACGAAATATGAAAGCCAGACAAAATAAATAAATAATAAATGTAAAGGTATGAATTTTCACAATTTCTCCTGAGAAAGCACCTGCCTTTGTTCTCATCAATTTATAGGTGGTTATTTCTTATCACAAATAGGTTTTGAGCTGTCAGGATGATCCTTTCCTTCACACATTTCTGAGACAAAAAATTTTGCACAGAGCTATCTCTATGCCTACAAGAAGCACCGAAAATACAGGTTTCCTGACAAAGAAGAAAACATGATAATTGATGACTGAGATGGGCTGCCCTTCTCGGGAGGTTTTTAATTACCACCTTTCATTTACATAACACTTGAAGCTCTTCCAAAAGCTTCCAGGTACATTATCACATCTGCTCTGCAGCACAACCCTGCGAAGAGAGAGCGCAAGTATTACAATCATCCCTTTCCAGAAGCCACTAGCACTGAGAGAGGGGAAGGGATTTGAGGAGAGCTGGAGCTGAGATTAGAATAGGGTGCCTAACACCTGACCGTATATTTTTGCTACTCTGTTCCTGTGGGAGCAGCAGGAAATCTGGGTGTGGCTTCTCCCAGAGGTTTAAGGAGCACGAACTGGTGGCCAAATTAGTATTTTAATTGCTTCTGCATGTTTTCCATGATATACGCGTGTACAGTCATCAATGGGAGGAGAGGCCCTTGGTCCTGTGAAGGTTCTATGCCCCAGTGCAGGGGAATGCCAGGGCCAGGAATCCGGAGAGGGTGGGGTGGTGAGCAGGGGGAGGGGGAGGGAATAGGGCCTCTTTTTTTTTCTGGAGGGGAAACAAGGAAAGGGGATATCATTTGAAATGTAAATAAAGAAAATATCTAATCAAAATAAATTTTAAAAAAAAAAAGAACTATAGTTTGAGGTTAGGGGGTTGGCTCAGTGGGGAGAGCACGTGCCATGCAAGCACAAGCATGAGGTCCGATCCTCCATGCCCGCCCATGTAAAGGCTGTTGCAGTAGCACACATCTGCAATCCCAGTGTTCTAGGAAGAGGAGGGAGGTGGAAATCTGAGAATTTCCAGAAGCTTCAGGCCAGCTAGCCTCATGTATACAGTGAGAAACAAGAAACCTTTCTTCAAACAAGTGATAAAGGTAAGGACTGACACCTGGGGTTGTCCTCTGTCCTCGACACACATGCTATGATATGTACACACCTGACGTCAGTGTGTACACACACATATATAATACACATGTACACAGAGGGAGGATGGAAGGTGATTTTTGTTGGAAAGATGGAGTTTGGGATCTCCATTCCAGAAAAGCATACTGGGTTTGGAGTCAGAGTAGAATTCCACTCAGTCATTTCTTATCTAAGGGAATTGGAGCATCATTTAGCTTTGACACTAAAAATGATGGTAATGTCCTTACCTTCTGGAGTGATGGTAAGGACAAGAAATGGTGCATGTAAAACACATAGCACCATGCCTGACACAAATTCAGTGCTTAATAAATGATTGGCTGCTATGTGTAGGTTTGTTGTGGTTGTTGTTGTTGTCATCAGCAGCAGCAGCAGCAGCATTGTCATTGTTAGTTTAGGTCATGCTGAGTGTAATTCTGAATTCTGGGTAATGGGTTCCACAAATCGCCAACATGTCATTGGGGAATTCTATTGGCCTATACTCTTCTGACCCTGATTCAAATAATGAGGTTTGCAATTTCATTGACTGGGTGTGCTAATTAGAAGCTTCTTAAAGATTTCTCTTGTCCATTGAGACAAATAATCTCCATATGGGCCAAACTCTGTAGTCAGTCCTTTGCTTCATTGATTGTACAAGTCAGCAATTGGAACCATGATAGAAGATCTATAGTGAACTGGGCAAAATGAGTCCAAAGGCCCAAATTAAGCTTGTCTGTGGGCTTGATTCTTTTATTACATCCAAAATTCAACTTTCATCTACATCATAATTAAATAATAGAATATTTTCTTAACCAGCATCCTTCCCATTTTTAAACACATCTTTTATTAGATGGTGGAACTTATAAAATATTCATCAACTGAAGCTGCTGTGGGTTTTTTTTCTGCTGACCTAACCTTAGAGCTGCTCAAGTGGAAAGTAGATTTGTGTTGTTGTTGTTAACTCTCTGAAACTGTCTGCATTTGTGAGATTTCCTAAGGACTGGGGGAAAGTAATTCCACAGGATTAATAAGGGCAACATGCATTCTTATTCTAAAAGGACACACAAAAGAGGGGGCCAGAAATGCTATTCAGTGAAGAAAATTGATCCTGTAGAGTCGTGTTCTGCCTAAGCTCATTGTGTTTTGAACAACTGCTTGGGTTCTTTGGATCCCTATCAAGAATGCCCTGTGTGTCTCTCATGTCTTAGCTTGAATTAAGGAAGACTTTTAGGGACTTTGTGAAATGTAAGACGCTTGCAATGCTAATCAGTGGAAACAGACATCTGATTGTACTTTCAAAGAGAATAAGAAAGAAAAGCCATTGTGGTTTCATAGATCTCACTCCTAACTTGAAAGGGAGAAAACCTAATAACTCTTCATTGTCTCCCCCACTCAACTTCGCATGTAATTTCTCTTTTCCATCCTTTCTCCCTTCCCTTGCTCTCTTTTGCTTTTTTATTTCTTTCTTTTAGTTAGAAAAAGAATGCTCAAGGTTTCAGAAGGCTATTAGTCTGTCATGGAAAGTCTTTTGTGGATCTACAGCTGCAGGACATCAATGAGTGCTGCATAATCCAATGTCTCACCTAAAATACCCTGGGTATGAGGTAAGCCATGGTAAACCCCTGGAGACCCATCGAATGAGACTATTCCTCAAAACAGAAGTGGCCTGGAACACTCCTCACCTCCATCAAGCAAACCTCTGATTTCTGGAGCAGCCAGAGCCCCACCATGCATGCCTAGGGTTTCAACACATCATGGGTCCAAATCTAAGTTCCCTGTCTTCAAGAGTAAGCAAAATAGCATCTGTGCCATGGAAAGGAAGGCACTTTGAACCAGACAGAACGCTAACATATGAGTAACTTCCATTATGTTACCAAGTTTTTTGCAACATCATTTTCTTGCAAAGAAATGTGTTTCCTGCCCACTCAAACACTAATTTTGTGATAATTGAAATTTATGCTATTGATTATTAAGAAAATTGAGCCATGTGGAATGAAAACATAATGCAACATTATCCTAATGGTGAAGTTTTCTGTTGGTAGTTTACCATCCTTGGGGGCACATAAGGGTAATTTGCTTTAAATGTTTCTTTCTGAAGTTACCTTGGCAACAGGATGGTGTCAAAGTGTGATATTTCCACTGACATACTTTCCATTTGACTAGAATATTTAACTTTAGCTCAAAAGAAAACAGAAGTCGTGATAACAGATGCATCCTCTTGGGGAAGCTTGACTTGCCTCCTTAGCCTCTCACACTAATACTCCTTTCTTTACCTTCTGAAATGAAGATCTGTAAGCTACAAGCTTTAAGAGCACCTTAGACTTACTACAGTGGACTGAGCATCTAGCTCCTCTCCATGCAACCTCAGTTTTGTCATCGTACTCAGCCTACATTGATTAGATCCTCCCGTTTCCTGAGCGGTGCTGATAAAACAACTCCAACACTAAATAAAGCCAGGGTCCCAAACTTTTCTGTAAGAACTCTGAACTGGACACATCTATCAGGTTCATGGTATTGGAAGGTCTGATTCCAAATCCTCAGCTATTGTCTTTATTGATAAGAGGAAATGCAACCATTTACCCCAGAAGAATGTTCCAGATGAAAACAGAAATGCAACCTTGAAGAGTAAGTTGACACCATCTGCTTCCTTTCTTTTTGTCTATATTCAGTAAAAGTGTTTTTTCTACATGCCCATTTTAAACTTATAGTCTTTTTTTTTTTTTTTTTTTTTTTTTTTTTTGGTTTTTTGAGACAGAGTTTCTCTGTGTAGCCTTGGCTGTCCTGGAACTCACTCTGTAGACCACGCTGGCCTTGAACTCAGAAAGTCACCTGCCTCTGCCTCCCAAGTGCTGGGATTAAAGGTGTGCACCAGCACTGCCTGACTTAAACTTACAGTCCTAACCATCACAGCACAACCATGAGACTTACTATATATTCTAGGATTTCCTATACTTTTCATATTTTAACATTTCTGAATTATTGAAGTATCTAAAAAACTAGAGTGAGCATTAATTGTAGAGTTCCTTCTCTAAAGCACAGCTGTTGATTTTAAGAGTGCCTTATCCGATGTGGCATTTTAAAGACACTGAAATCAGATCTCTAGCTACTTTTAGAATCTTTTGAATCAACCCAAAGATTTTCTCGGGAATTCTTATGGTTTCCCCAGATCAATTAAGGTAGCTATCCAACCACACTGGACTTTCAACCTCCTCACTTTTGGATTCTGTAGCCAACCCGAGCCCATCAGCTTTGAAGAGCTGTGCAGAGACAGGCCCTCCTCCCATGCCAGCTATGAGAACTGAGCCCTTTTCTTTCTTGTCATTTTGGGGGTGGGGCAGTATGGTGGTTTGGATGAGAATAACCTCATAGGCTCATATGTTTAACACTTAACCCCTAGTTGGTGGACTTTTGGGGAAGGAATAGGAGACGTGACCTTGTTGGGGGAGGCGTGTCCCTGGAGGTGGGCTTTGGAGTTTTAAAACACTGGCACTACTCCCACAGTATTCTTTCTCAGTCTCTTGCTTTTGGATCATAACGTGAGCTTTCAGTTATTTCTGTGATGATGTGCTTTATCATCAGAAACTTTAACCCTCTGAAATTCTAAACCCAATTAAATAATTGATTTCACAAGTTGCCTTAATCATGGTGTTTTATCATAGCAAGAGAAAAGCAATTCAGTTGGAAACTGTGGGCTATTGTGACAGACCTGACCAAGTGGCTTTTTTTTTTTTTTTTTTTTTTTTTGGAGGAATGTAGAAGACTTTGGGACTTTGCAGTAAGAATGCTGTTGAACACACTGTAAACAGTATCTAACGGGCTGTCTTATTAGTGTTCCATTACTGTGAAGAGATGCCATGACTGTGGCAACTCTTATGAAGGAAAGCTTAATGGGGACTCACTTATAATTCCAGAGGCTTGGTTCACTGCCGTCATGGTAGGAAGCATGACAGAATGCAGGCAGACTTGGTACTAGAGAAGTAAATAAGAGTTTTATATGCAATCTACAGGCAACAGGAAGAGAAAGACACAGGGTCTTGCTTGGACCCTTGAAACCTCAAAGCCAACTCCCAGTGACTTTCCTCCAACAAGGCCACTCCTACTACTACTTTCAATTAGTGCCACTCTCTAGTGGCCAAGCATTCAAAGCTATGAGCATATGGAGACCATATTTTACACAAGCTATCCTAGAAAATGCTTACAAGACAATAATACTGAGAGAAATATAGATTGTGGAGGTCCAGCTCAAAAGGTGTCAAAGGGAAGCTAGGGCTTCAACAGCAACTGGGTCAGAGACCATTCTTGTTGCCAGGCAACATGTGGCAGAGATAGTTCCTGCATCAAGGCTCTGAGAGAGCCAGAGGCCATCCTACAAAGCTGTGAAAGTTAAGACTGAATTTCATTGGAGACTCCAAGATGTTAGAAGTACCAGAGGTGTAGGATATGGAGCAAGGGTTGCTTGTAGAAAGTGGAATCAACCCTTGGTCCATATCCTAAACCTTACTTATAGCCCTTACTTATAGCCAAAGACAGAAGTATGATATGGGCAATGGAGATGGATAGGAAAAGCCATCTCAGCCCTTTGACACTGGACTTGTAGCTACAAGATTTGGAGTTTGTCCTGCTGGTTTTTGGTTTTGGTCTGGTTCAGTAAATCCTCACAATACTGACTTCTCCCTTTGGAATAGTAATGTATATTCTGTGCCATTGTTTGTTGGAAGTATGTAATTCCTTTTTTTATTTTATAGGGAATTATAATTAAGAGATTGTCTTTAGTCTCAGAAGAAATTATTGAGATTGGACACTTAAAAAGTATTGAAGCTAAAAGACCTTGGGATTCTGATGTTAAAGTAAATGCCCTTTAAATTATGATGTGGTCACAAGCCTATGGGAGGCAGGTAGTGGGATGTGATGAAAAAGGCCCCCATCAGCTTGTACATTTAAAAGCTCGGGTCCCAAAAGTATCTTCCCATCACCACCTGCTTATTTGTGGTTCTTGTAAGTCAGCAATTGTTCCCCATTGTGGCCGATTATTATGTGTGGGGTTTTTCTTGTATTTTTAGGCATGAGATAAAGAGAACTCCATTCAACTTCTTTACACTTAAAAACATTTCTCTTGTTTTTATTTTAAACTGATATGATAGGTGCATTATGATCTCTTCAGCACCCATAGCCTACTAAAAATGCAAGTCTTACTTATAGCCAAACACTGGGTGGCGCTTAGGGGCTCTTATGGAAGAATAGAAGGAAGAATTGCAGGTCCCAAAGGAATTCCATCGAAAGACCGACAGAGTCAACTAATCTGGACCGTTGGGGCTCTCAGAGTCTGAACCACCAACCAAAGAACATACATGGGCTGGACCTAGGCCTCCCTGTAAATATGTAGCAGATGTGCAGCTTGGTCTTCATGTGGGTCCCAAACAACTGGAGTGGGAGCTGTCCCAAACCTGTTGCTTCTAGGTGGGATATGTTCTTCTGACTGGGCTGCCTTGTCTAACCTCAGGGGAAAGTGTCTAATCTGGAAGAGAACTGAAGTGCCAAGAGGAGGGATACCTGGGAGCAGTCCCTACCTACTCAAAAGAGAAGGGGAATTGGGATGGAGAAATGGTAGTGGGAGGGGGTGACCTGGAGGGGAGCAGTGAACATGATGTAAGAGAATAAGTAAAATTTAATTTAAAAAAAGAAAGATGCAAGTCCTACTCTTATCTTTACCTATTGTTGTGTTTGTGAGATGCCCAGCTCCTAGTCTCTGGGTTCTCACAATTACCTACACCATGGGCACAGAATCCTCACTAACTTCCTTCTTGGTCCATTTCCTTCCCTCTGAGAATCACTAACCCATCTTTTGTTTTACCTATTGGATTCCCAAGACCCCACTACCATCTCACCTTATGAAATCTTGTTTGTTTCTAATGCATAGGCTTAGATGGGTATCTTGGTGGGGAATGATATCAGAAGTACAGACATGAGGTCACAGCAGTGTGCTCATCTTTGAGTGGGATATGTAAT
>JADRCD010185349.1:0-11308 GCA_019843815.1 Montemys delectorum | reverse complement strand
GTTTCTGTTTCCGCACTGCTGTGTTTACCACTACTCTGGTTTTATTGCATGCTAGGCAAGCACTCAACCAACCTAGCAGGTTCCCAACCCCTCCTTACATACACGCAAAGTTCTTAAACCGTTCATTCTACTCAGATGGCCTTGTTTCCTAATGCAGTTTCTCAGAAAAGTTTCTTCCACCAACCAGCAAAGGCAGAAATAACAAGAGCCTGAGTAAAAATGCAAAATCTTGGACCCCAACCCAGATTGACTGAACCCAAAATTTGGGATTTCATCTGCTACAAATTCGAGATTGGCAGAGGCAGACTCAAAGACTGAGAGCCGTGGGAGCTTCTTCAAAAGCTCTGGGCAGCCCACAAAGTTCCTGTCTCAGGCTCCAGTCCCAGGGTAGGGCGTACAACTCTGACACATACAGCCACCAGGGCCTGGCGGTCGGTCGCGGTGACCTCTTGAGAGGTTTCTGTTAGGAGTCCCCCGGGGGAGGGAGGTCGAAGGCAAAGATCACCCTTAGGTTTTTGTCTCACAGCAGACAAACGGGGCGTCTTGGCTAAGTAGATCAGATCTGACAGGGAAACAGAACCAAGGGCTGTTAAAAATGCCAAAGCAGGGCAGAAGCTGACTTCCTTGGTTGTGCACCTGAGTAAAGCAACCTTCTTGGGGGCCTTAGGCAATTAAAGCTCATTAGAGCTCCCGGCCACTCCTTACTCCAGACCGCAGCGGTCATCTGACCAAGCCGGTCTGGGTCAGGTGACAGGAGCAGAGCACCCTTAAGACGGAAGGCCAGCGATAGGCAGCCTCTGTGGCCGACAGAAAAGGTCTCCGCCTTCCCCGGTGACTTGCGGTTCCCTGAGGACCCCAGACTGGTGCGCATGCGCCTGAGGCTCCCGATGCTTCTGCCCTTGCTGCTGCCGCTGCTCCTGGGGTCGTGCGGGGCCGCGAGAGCCCTTAGCTATGACCCCACGTGGGAGTCTCTGGACAGCCGCCCGCTGCCAGCCTGGTTTGACCGGGCCAAGTTCGGCATCTTCATCCACTGGGGAGTGTTCTCCGTGCCCAGCTTTGGTAGTGAATGGTTCTGGTAAGTGCATACCTTTGCCCAATACACACACACACACACACACACACGCACGCACGCACGCACGCACACGCACATACACACACACAATGGTAAGTGCATACCTTTGCCCAACACACACACACACACACACACACACACACAATAGGGTAAGTGCATACCTTTGCCCAATACACACACACACACACACACACACACACACACACCCCACACTGGGCCCCCCATGAAGGTCACCCCATGAAGTGGCAGTCAGCCCTGGCCAGCCCACTTGGCAGGAGTGCTCCCTGCTTGTCACTGTTTTGGTCAAGGATCGGTTTGCTCTTCCAGATGTTGAATACAGAGTTTCTTGACTGAGTGTGTCGTCCTCATCATCACAGATAGATGTGCTCATTGGAGTTCTTAGACACACTGCAAGTGGGCCTCCCTATAGGGTGTACCCAATGACAATGCCTGTGTGATTAAGAGAGTACCAGTTCCGGAATTTGAAAAATTCTCAAAGGGGCAGGTGAAATTTCTCATTGGTTAAGGGTCCATACTGCTTGTGGTCTGTATGTGTTTGGCCCAGGGGGTGGCACTGTTAGAAGGTGTGACCCTGTTGGAGCAGGTGTGTCACTGTGGGCGTGGGCTTTAAGACCCTCATCCTAGCTGCCTGGAAACCAGTATTCTGCTAGTAACCTTCAGATGAAGATGTAGAACTCTCAGCTCCTCCTGCCCCATGCCTGCCTGGATGCTGCCATGCTTTCTACCTTGATGGTAATGGACTGAACCTCTGAATCTGTAAGCCAGCCCCAATTAAAAGTTGTCCCCAATTAAAAGAATTACCTTGGTCATGGTGTCTGTTCACAGCAGTAAAACCTGACCTTAGTGTGACTCCTGACGCCCACACTGGGAGGCTCACAACCATCTGTAATTCTGGCTGCAGGGGAAGTTCATGCTCCTAAACTCCTCCCTCACGTGCACACACCTCCACACAGACACACATGTAATTAAAAATAAACATTTTAAAATACATGCTTCTTGGTTGAGCTATGAAGTTAAGATCCTTGCATAGTAAAGCATCAAAAACCCCAAGCAAAGCCAAGCAAAGGGACAATAATAGAGGTGTATTACCCCACCCTACCTTCCTAGTCACATGATGGCAGACAGGCAACATCAACTTGTTCAGTCTTTAGCTATTCCTAACCTGAAAGACAGCTTGTCTCTTCATTGGAAGATCCCAGAATCTGTCTGATCCACCAGCATGGATTGCGGTGATTGATGCTTCTGAGTAAGCATGTGACTTTGGGTCTGACAGAGGACAAGCTGCTCGCTGCCTGTGAGGTCTTTCAATCTAATCTCAGGCGAGCAGAGGCAGTGCCCTGTGGGATTTGCTCGACCGTCGAACTGTTTTCCCCATCTACCCAAAATGTTTTCTGTTACTCATTGGACTGATGTGGGTTATGTTTTAGGGAATGTTGTCTTGTCTTGAAATCTTAGCTCCTTGAGTTCCACAGTGAGTTAATGTGTGAAGGCAAAGATGTTGTCATGACTTAAAGTGAGGGATTAGGAGAATCAGTGGCTGGGTGAGGACCTCACAAAGGAAAAGACAGAGAATATGGCCAGAGTTTCAGTTTGCATAAGCTGTCCTGAATGCGAAGCCACACTGATAGAGAGAAGGGAAGAGAAGCTGTCCGTAATCGGCATACTGGGCTGGGGGGGCGGGACGAGTACTGGATAAACCCAGAAATTACTTCAAGCATTTGCGTTTGTGTGGTCACGTGCTCTTTCTTTTTCTGCCCCAGGTGGTATTGGCAAAAGGAGAAGAGACCCAAGTTTGTGGACTTTATGAACAATAATTATCCCCCTGGTTTTAAGTATGAAGATTTTGGAGTGCTATTTACAGCCAAGTATTTTAATGCAAACCAGTGGGCAGATATTCTCCAGGCCTCTGGGGCCAAATATGTGGTCTTAACTTCCAAACATCATGAAGGTAAGTAGGGCACATATGATATATGCTGACAATGGCAAGGTCATTCTTTTGGGTGGAGACAGTTAAAGTGAGGTCATCCTGTGAAACCAGGCTTCTCAGAATAGCCATAGGTGGACATTGACAGTCGTTTCCATTTTAAGGACCACATGTTCCACTTACGTTGGAAAGCATTATGGATCCAGACAGCTAGTACCACAGCATGAGAGGAAAGATGGACACAATTTTTATGTACACATTTAACCATTTATGGTGGTTTGAATATGCTTAGCCCATGAGAAGGGGCACTATTAGGTGATGTGGCCTTTTTGGAGGAAGTGTATTCCTGTCAGGGGGGGCTTTGAGGTCATATGCCCAGTGCAGAGGAGCCCTTTCCTGGCTGCCTTTGGATCAAGGTATAGAACTCTGGACTCCTCCAGCATCCTGTCTACCTGGAGGCTACCATGCTGCCTGTCATGATGATAATGGACTGAACCTCTGAAACTGTTAGCCAGCCCCAATGAAATGTTTTAAGACTTGTCTTGGTCATGGTGTCTCTTCACAGCAATGAAACCCTAACTTAGACATCATTTAAATAAATAACTAGATTTATTTAAAGCTGGTTGAAAAAAATTAGTATAGTGAGTGATATATATATATAATATATAGGTTATTATATAATCTATAATCATTATATATTACTATATACTATATAATATATAGTATATATTATATACTATATTATATATTATATAGAATATATTATATAGTATATATTATACTATATACTATATAGTATATAGTATATGTTACTATATATAATAATTGTATACATTATATAATGAGTATAGTATAGTATAGTTGCACTTCCCTTTCTGTCCATCTGTTCTTTCTTTCTTTCTTTCTTTCTTTCTTTCTTTCTTTCTTTCTTTCTTTCTTTTGTTCTTTCTTCCTCTGTGTGTGCTGTTGTTTTGAGACAATGTTTCTCTGTGTAGCCCTGGCTGTCCTGGAATTCACTCTGTAGACCAGGCTAGCCTTGAACTCAGAGATTCACCTTCTTCTGCTTCCTGAGTGCTGGGATTAAAGGTGTGTGTCACCATTGCCAGGCTCCTTTTCTGCTCTTTAATGCTTTCTTCATAATCATCATGGCACTTATGCTTATGCTGCCTTAGTCTTGATTCACACAGTTGGCTGTGCTTTTATTTATGCAAGTAGTGGGTAACTTGCTACCGATGAAAGAAGACTGAGGCCCCAAGGGAAAAGAGTTAGAGATTTATAACAGTGCCTAGAACATCAAAAGAATTTAAGGTAGCACAAAGATCCTGCATCAAGAGGATGGTCTGCTATAACCACCCCGTGTCCATAAGACCATGAGAGCCCTGGCTAATGTTATCTCAGATTAATGTTAACATAGTAGGTAGTTGCCTTTGCGTGGTCTTCTTTATCTTGAAAACTTGCCTTATATTCTGCAGGGGTGGGAAGGAGGCGGGAGAGATGAACTCAAACCAAAAAATCTGCAATGGCCTTAAATATTTTCCCCGTTGGCCACAGTCCAAAAGCTGCACAATTTCCTCTTCTAAATGTTTCCCCTGATGGAATGTCTTGGATCCCTGCTGTCTAGGAACTTTCCCAACCTCTTTGACCCAAAGTGAGTTCACAAAAAAGAAAGCCCAAAATACCTTTAGATGAGTGGTTTCGCCCTTCCTAACTCTCCCACCCTCTAATACACTTCCTCATGTTGTGTAGACCTTCAACCATAGAATTATTTTCATTGTTACTTTGTAACTGTAATTTTGCTACTTTTATATGAGTCATAATGTAACTATCCACATGCGGGATATCTGATCAGCAACACCTGTGAAAGGGTCTCTGCCCACAAGTTGAGAACCCTTGCTTCAGACTCTGAGGACAGAGGATGAAGAGGGTATGTGTTGCTGTTCAAGGACCTGTGTGCTGACGAATGTTTACACTGCATGAAGGAAGTGTACTGCTGGCTGCATCGAGGGGAGAATCACTGCATGCTCCTTGTGGGTGATGCACTGAGATGAAGAGCCAAGTAGTTGCCGTACTGCCTTGTTGGGCTGAACAGTTCTGAGGCAGAGACAGATCTTAAATATTCACACTGCTTTCAAGCTTCCCACCCGCATCCTTAGAGAAAGTGTGAAGCATTTGAGGAACTTTTCACAATGAATTTAAAGAGTGGGTCGTCCTGACATGAGAGCTAAGTGAGCAGCTCTGGTGTCTGGGAAACATCTGTCCTTCACCGTGGTTTAAGAGGAAGGAAACAGTGACAGGGTTCTTAATGGCCCAAGGCACGAGCTGAGACTTCTGCGGATTTTAGACTAGTTCTTCAGCCTCTTAGTTATATATCTCCTCTAACATTTTATACAGAATTGTGAGCATCCTAAGAGCCAATTCCTGTTGAAATATGAATTATTCCAAAGTGCTCATGTAATGCTGTGTGCTACTTGTCTTATCCTTTCAGTTGTCAATATTGGGGGACTTTAAAAGAGTAAAAATCCATGTTTATGGCTTTTGAGTAAGATGGGGTCTTAGTCAGGATTTCCCTGCTGCAAAGAGACACCATGGCCAAGACAGTTCTTATAAAGGAAAACAGTTCATCGGGGCTGGCCTACAGTGTCAGAGGTTCAGTCCATTCTCATGATGGCAGGAAACATGGCAGCATGCAAGCAGACATGGCGCTAGAGGAGTGGTGAATTCTATCTCTCCATCTGAAGGCAGCCAGAAGTAGACCGTCTTCTACAGGCAGCCAAGAGGGGGCTCTGATTCCACACTGGGTGGTGCTTCAGCCTAGGAGACCTCAAAGCCCACCCCGTAAGGGATTCACTTCCTCCATCAAGGCTGCTACGCCTATTCCAACAAAGCCACTCTCTTCTAGGGCCAAGTGTGTTGAAATCACCATAATGAGGGAGGTGAGATATTGACTTCTTGTTCTTGTGAGTGTTCTGAGAATCACATTGTAATGAAACCCATCCAAGCGATAGGCCTTACCCATTGGTTCAGAAGACACATGTGAGTCCCGCAAACGATACATCGTAGGTCTTTGTTTCAAAAAAGCGGAGATCATTGCTCAGTATGATGGGTGTGGAAGGTGTCTTCCTCTTACCGACCACTCTGGTTGCTTGTATATTTTGCTTTAGATTGCTAAGCTAAAAATCGGCTAGTGGGTGTAGCCAGAAACATGTGTGGCAGACACTGTGACACTAGGCTGTTTTCCCTAGAGCCTCCGCTTCAGTAACTGGAGACGGAGTGTACAGCTCTTACAATCATCCTGAGAATTTGAAAACCCTCAATCTCACATTACTTATATTCCCCTTTGTTTGTCCAGACGAAGACAGAGTACAAAGTGGGCCAAGAAACAGTTGTTTGGGGAGGCAGTGAATTGTGGGTTCGCTTTGAATTGTCTTGGTGTTCTCTTGGGTTGAAGTTTATGAGCGTCAGGGTGGCAACGCTTCTGAGGGTTGTCTGCTGTCCTTTCCCAGGCTTTACTCTGTGGGGCTCTGACCGTTCTTGGAATTGGAATGCAGTCGATGAGGGGCCGAAGAGGGACATTGTGAAGGAGCTTGAGGTGGCTGTGAGGAACAGGAGTGGCTTGCACTTTGGCCTGTACTATTCTCTTTTTGAATGGTTCCATCCTCTCTTTCTGGAGGATAATTCCACCTCATTCCAAAAGCAGCGATTTCCAGTTTCTAAGACGTTGCCTGAGCTCTACGAGTTGGTGAACAGGTACCAGCCTGAAGTCCTGTGGTCAGACGGAGATGGGGACGCGCCGGATCACTACTGGAACAGCACTGGCTTCTTAGCCTGGCTGTACAATGAAAGGTCTGTACCATTTTATATCCCTGGACTAGTCTTAAACCCTCCCGCTGGGTATGTGAGCATTTACCTCCCTGTGGTTTTTCTGCTCATTTGTGCTGTGGAAGGACCGAATCGTTGTAAGGTGTGCTGATTAGCTTGGTCAGTATTTAGTAAAAGTGATCAGAAATATGTCAAATACTGCCAAACTGATTTTGTAATCAATTTAACAAACCCAGGATTGAGACATGACTCGGGCCATCTTCTTTAATTTGTGAGTCAAAATTACCCCTGTGCGTGGAGTCCCATTCTCTCTACTTGAGTCATCAGACATAAGAAATTGGGGAGTGTATTTTACACGATGTCAACACTCAATTTTTTTTCCAGAGATTTTCCAGTAGGAGGCACCAGTCGTCGGTCGAGGAACGAACTATAAGACTAGTCCTGGACAGTGAGGGGTGGGGATGGGGCGATGGAATGGGACATGACTTGTTCTGAGTATAAATTCAACTTAGGGTACCATTCGCTGTATGACAATGGAAACTTCGGGTAGCCTTACAGAGTTCTCACTCACGCCAGGCTGTCACCTCTAGACTCTGGGTTTCACTCGAGCTATCCTCAGGAAAACAGTAGTGAGGGAATTCACTTTTCAGAGAGAGAGGTTGAGGAATTTGCTCCAGGCCTAGAAGCTGGAGTGTAAGCTGAGGCTCGAGCCATTTGGCTTTAGAAACAGAGGCTTTCTGCTTTCTTACCTTTGTCCGGAGTGGGTGGATCTGTTTATGGTGACATTGCCCTTTGTCTCAAGAATGCTTTCTCTTAAAGGGAACCGGTCCTTTTCATTTCAGCCCAGTTCGGGACGTGGTAGTCACCAATGACCGCTGGGGAGCCGGTTCTATCTGCAAACATGGCGGCTACTATACTTGCAGTGACCGTTATAATCCCGGATATCTCTTGCCACACAAATGGGAAAACTGCATGACAATAGATAAGTCCTCCTGGGGCTACAGGCGGGAAGCTGAAATTGGTGATTATCTTACAATTGAAGAGTTGGTGAAGGTACAGTAAAATATGTTTTGGGACTATTATTCCGGAATATTCTTATAATAAAGGGGCTACAGGATTTTTTTTTTTTCCCTTACAATTGGGATTATGTAGTGCCACAGACTTGGGCATTATCCTTTGTAGGGTTTTTGTAAAATTTCCAATGAAATTTTATGAATATAAGTCTATATATATGCATGTACACACATATAATTATATATTATACATGTGTAATATTTTATGTATTATATAGTATGTATATTATATTTATACATTGATTAAATTTTTTCTATTTCAAAACAATTTATTCTTACTTTTTCTTTGTATTTATTATTAATTTTTCTCTATTTCAAATTGTTTTTATTTTATTTTTTAGGAACTTGTGGAAACAGTCGCATGTGGAGGAAATCTTTTGATGAATATTGGTCCCACAGTAGATGGCATGATCCCTGTCATTTTTGAGGAGCGCTTAAGGCAAATGGGAACCTGGCTGAAGGTCAACGGGGAAGCTATTTATGAAACACACACTTGGAGGTCTCAGAATGACACTGCCACTCCTGACGTGTGGTAAGTTTTCCTGGTTAACAAGCACTGTTTGATAGAGGAAAGCACTCAGTACCTGAGCTATATATAGAGGGAGAACAGGATAAGAAGGGGGGACTGTATTATTGCCGTGTAACTGCACGTATTCCAACTTGACTCAAATACAAAGAGAAGAAACAAGAATTAGCATGTTATTGAACATAATGTTTATCAGATTCTGCTTAAACAATGCTTAAATATCCCCTAGCCATGGGAACTATCTAGCTAAATTGCCTGTTACAAAATTGAAAGACATTCAGAAAACTGAAGACTACCAAGTAGTCAATGTAGACCAGACTAGTGTTTCGACACTAGTAAATGTCCTAGTTTTGGCTATATCATATTCCACCAAATTGACAAGCAAGAGGTCCCTAAGGGCAAAGTAAACAGTAAATAATTTAGCCAATAGAGGATTCTGAGAACATGGTAAGATAAAAAGTACTGCCTGCTCCTGCCAAGTCACAAGCTGGGATGGAAAGATTCGCAGGATGGCGGAGAAACACCAGAAAGGATACTTACTGTCACCTTCAGGAACTGCAGCTGGAATGCAAATCAAAACCACAGCCAGAAATCATCTCATGTCTCTTAGAATAACTACTCTTTTAAAAAGTGTAGCTGATGACCTTGGAGAGATTGGAAGTCCTGTACACGCCAGTGTCGTGAGAATGTGGAATCCCAGCAGCTGTGATGGACAGGGTGCCAGTCCCTCAAAACATTAAAACAGAATTGCTCTGCATCCCACAATTCCACTTCCAAGGATATGTGCAAAAGAATGATACCAGAACTATATCACCAGGCACTTAAAATGTGAGAGCAATGGAGTTCACTTATAGATAGCTAAGCTAAAGGGCTGTGTATACACACTATGTATATTATTCAGCTCCGAAAAGGAAGGTGTGGTAGTTAAAATTAATTAGGGGTTTCTATTCCACATTTGACCATTTGGTTCCCAGATAAAGGACACAAAACCTTTATCTTTATAGCAAGCCTTTAAAGCACTAGAAATGGGCAAGTATCAACCCTCTAAACTATTTTGTCTACTTCCCTTACAATAACCCTGAGATAGAACTTACCGTGTTCCATCTGGGCCTCTCTTACTCCAACTGACCACCAGCCTTTGTGGCCAGTTCTTACAATCTCTTACCCCATGACCTACCTCTCTCATTTTCTCCTTCTCTGCCCTCCATGTGCTCTCTTCTCAGACCCTCAGCCCCAGGGAACCAAAACCCCAACTACCTCTCCTCTGCCCAGCTACAGGCTGTAAGACACGGATCCCCTCGTCCCTGAGACAGCCGGATCTTGGGGGCCAATATTTAGCATTACAGTACACAGCAACAGACCAAGCCTCAACAGGAAGAAAATGCTACCACACAGAGGAAATTCTCAGGAACTCGTGTGAAGTGAAATGACCCAGTCACAAAGAGAAAAATACCATTGATGAGGTACCTAGAGTAGTCAAAATCATAGAGACAGGAGCAAGGGGGAGGAGAGTATGGGACTCAATTACGGGGTGTAGTGATCTGTCACTACTGTCACTTGCAGGAGATTACCACTGGTTAAATCCAGATGCATCTTTCTGAGGCACTGCTGAATGTGACGACACCTGCAGTCACACATGTACAATGTCCAGTTAGCTCACAGTTGGCTTTAAGCCCAGCCCTTGTTTTCTCCTTCACATCCCAAGTCCTCCAGGCAAGGAGGAAGCACAGCTCTCTGTATCCCTGCCTCATGTCCAGTCTCCTCCTTTCTCGGTTCCTTTCCCGCCCGCAGAGAGGCGCGTGATTTATTTTATCTTTAAAAGTTTGTCCTTGTCTCCACCTACCTTTCCGTTCTCTCCCTTTACTCATAATACAATATCTTGTAGAACAATTTGTAATTGTGGTTTCTAGCTGAAGCATTCTTTGTCTCTTGAACTTACTTGGTTCAGGTTTCTATCCCACCCCTCTGCAAACTGCCTTTGTCAAGACCCACAGTGGCTTTTCCCTTGCAGCCCCAGGTTTATTGTTTTCTGAACCCACTAGCAATGTTGGCCTCAGATGATCAGACTCTTCGGTTGGTCCTTGTTAGTCTGTACCTGATCTTTCCAACCTCTCATCTTGAAGTATCCGGCTTAGTTCTCCACCTGAGCGATTTTAACCTGCCTTTCTTCTATATCATCCAAAGCTGTCTTAGTTAAGGTTTCTATAGTTGTGAACAGACACCATGACCATGGCAATTCTTATAAAGGAAAACATTTAACCGGGGCTGACTTACTGTTAAGAGGTTTAGTCCATTATCATCGAGGTGGGAAGCATGGTGGTGTGCAGTCAGACATGGTGCTGGAGAGGTACTGGGAGTTCTACATCTGGCTTGTCAGGCAGCAGGAAGAAAGAGACCCTGGGCCTGGCTTGAGCATTTGAAACCTCAAAGCCCATCCCCAGTGACACACTTTCTTCAACAAGGCCACACCTCCTAATAGTACCACCACATTCCACTCCCTGGCCATCCTTGGCTTGTTGCCATATAAGAATACAAAACTGCAATCGTACCAACTTCAGAAGTCCCCATACATGCTCTACCACAGTCTCAACTCAAAGTCCCAGGTCTCTTCTGAGACTCAAGGCAATCTAACTGTAATCTCCTAGAAGTTCAAAATAAAAAAGCAGATCACATACTTGTAACAAAAGATGGCACAGCATTTACATTACCATTCCAGACGGAAGGGAAGGGGCCATATTTGAGAAAATCCTGGTCCAAAGCAAGACCTAAAGCCAGCAGGGCAAACTCCAATCTGCATCTCCATGTCTGATGCCCAGGCACTCTTTCAATCTCCGATTCCTTTCAGCTTTGTTGACAGCAACACAGTTCTTTCT
>JADRCD010185345.1:0-20560 GCA_019843815.1 Montemys delectorum | reverse complement strand
ATGAAGGTGGGATCCAGACGAGTCATCAGCAAGCCGAGGAAACCTCCCCCACCCACTTACACTCTTCCCTTCCAGCCAGGACTTATCTAATTCTTGGGGTTTTCTTTCTCTCTCTCTCTCTCTCTCTCTCTCTCTCTCTCTCTCTCTCTCTCTCTCTCTCTTTCTTTTTTTTTTTTTTGATTTTTTTTTCACTGAGGGAAAAGATCCTTTAGCAGACATTGGATTCTTCAAACAGAGTTGTCTTATGAAAGAGGAATGGCTCTTTCCATCCAGCAATCTGGGATTACCCTTCTTCCCCTGAGTAAACTAACCTCATCTCTTCTCCTTGATATAGTTTTAGCCACACAATACCTTGTGTTTCTCTGGACTACCAACCTCAGTATGCTAAATGAAATTTCTAAAAAGTGATGATGTCACAAGTTTGAAGATATGAGAATCAATTAAGAGCAAAAATAACCACAAGTGCAAACAGCAAGTCAAGGCTGACCTCTGACCTTCTTATTCGTTAAGTCATGTGTGGAACTTGGTGCCACGCAGATCCTCTGACGGACGAGAGGCAAACCACGGATCTGGAAAAAAGGAAACACAAGATGATAAATATACATACATTTTAAATTAAGCTCCCCAACATTTGATTCGTTGGTACCTGCTCTTATTTCTGTCTTTAAATGAGGTCTGGTTTCAGGGTTGTCTCCAATTTTGAATAAATGCAAATTGACTTAGATGAAATCTCATTCTGAACTGGACATAGTTTTGTGGAAACAGAGGCTAACACTAGGCTGTAGCCGCAGAGCTCAGATAGGGGACAACCTTCGAGCCTCCCAAAGGCCTCCTTTTCTATGGGACTTCAAGAACAACACCCAAGAGTTTTACATTCCCAGCCTGGGAAGAAAGCTGAGAAGAAAACAAGAACCGCCAGGCCACGGGAGATTTTATGCTAATGAGAGGCAGAATCCTATTCCAGGGATGAGCCAGCATCCCTCTGCTGGTGAAGGTGTTACTCCTTGTTCCTGCCTTGAGAGAGGGCAGCACGGGGCCTCATCCCATCCCAAAGTGAAGTTGCCTAGAGACTGTATTCTGTGTGGTCTATCAGGGACACTTTCTGCATAGAGACACACAAGGTGGCACCTGCTGAGGGCAGGTGGCGAGGGGCAGCACCTGTGTCTGCGAGTCTCCATGGTTCATGGCAAGCTGCTTTTCTGCTGTGGCTTCATAACTTGTGATTGTTGTGGGGAACTGAAAAGTCTCAGCCAGAGATTAGGCACGTAAGCATCTGTATTCCTGACACTCAGAACTGAAGAGAGGTTTTGTTTTCTTTTGTTTTTTGTTTTTTGTTTTTGTTTTCCTTTTTCATATTCGTTCTTTCTGTTTCAAGAAAGTAATAAAAAGGTTATTGGTATAATTTCCTTTAAAACCCCACCCCAAGGCTGGATCATAAGTTGGTTTATAAATTGCCAGTCTTTGTTTCTTTTGTATTCACAAGAATATCTATGTATCCATGGCAACGGTATGCTTATGGGTTATTTTGTGTTTTGTTTTGGAGACAAGGTCTCATTTTTGTAACCCTGGCTGTTCTTGAACTCAGTCTATAATTCAGGCTGAACCTAAACTAATGGTGATCCTCCTGCCTCAGGCTTGTGAGTACTGGTATGGCAACAGTGAGCCACCATTTCTTAGCATGGGTATGGGTGGGGTTTTTTTGTTTGTATTGGAGTGCATCATAAATATTATATTACTAAATTGTCGTTCTCTCTTTAAGTTCACTGAGAAGCTGGCCCAGAGAGAATGTTGCTCCCTCTTCCCACCTGCTGCAGACCCAAGCATCTTGGTGGTCTTAAAGCCTCTTCCAAGAGTCCTTGACCGGCTGCTCCCGACCTTATGGGAAGAGTAATGAAAAAGGGCAAAGCAGCCCCAGAGTAAAACCATTATGCCCTTAAGAACAGATAGAAAGACAAGCCACTTCCGCACAAGCTAGAGGTGTGTCCATCTTGTGATATAGAAATACCTGCAGTGC
Source organism: Montemys delectorum (assembly GCA_019843815.1). Classification (NCBI taxonomy): domain Eukaryota; kingdom Metazoa; phylum Chordata; class Mammalia; order Rodentia; family Muridae; genus Montemys; species Montemys delectorum. The sequence goes on along the minus strand of JADRCD010185345.1, from coordinate 18,546 downwards.
TCAGCTGCAGTGCAGCATGCCCACCTTTTCGTGAGAATACCATGAACCAGAGGGGCTCAGCTCCTCATTCTTATAGAGCAAAGAGTCTACCTACTGAGCCATCGGCACAACCCAGGTATTGCAAATTTACCACATGACATGACTTTCTATCTCTGTATCTCTACATTTAAAAAACCTCATATACTAAGAGTACAAAGTTCTGGACTTCGCTATTCTTGTCTATATGCATGAATGTACTTTAAGCACATCTCTCTCTCTAGGAACCTCATACCCTTGCCTTCCTTCCCTGCATCTCCACAGGATGCATAAGAGCTCTCCCCACCACAGTGTGTAAACACTCGGTTTTTGCCCCTTCACGACATCAGAAAATCCCTGTTTATCACATTAAAGGAACTCTTGGCCATGGGAACATGTGTGACAATTGTTGGGCATGTGCAGGTTTGCTCAGCTGCCCTACTCAGGCCTAACCTTGTATTCAAGAAAGCTCCATGCAGAACAAGCATGCCATATAAGCAACACATACGTATTGCTAACACTGTCCACGTGAAAACCATATTAAAGATGACTCTGGAGATGCATTCACTTTATTTTCTTCAACATCCCTCTCCATTGCTCTCGTCATAAACTTCTTGTCATAAATCTCATCTGCAACCTGAGAGGAGAAACGCTGATAGTATAGACTAGAGACCAAGGCGTGGAGAAGCCTGATGCATCCTAAAAGCATTTGCAAAGAGGAAGTCAATAGGGCAAAGAGGTTTATTCCTGGGACAGATTTGGTTTTATTGTAGTTTTGAGTACAAGCACACCCTGAACCCTGACATGAATATCTAAAAATAAATAGTACTTTCTGTAGAAATGATATCAAACTTCTCTCTCCTTTTTCTTTTTGTCTAAAGATTTATTTATTTATTTTATGTATATGAGTACACACTATAGCTATACAGATAGTTGTGAGCCTTCATCTGGCTGTTCATCTGGATTGACTTTTAGGACCTCTGCTCGCTCTGGTCAATCCCGCTCACTCCTGCCCCACTCACTCAGGCCCAAAGATTTATTTATAATTTTAAATAAGTACACTGTAGCTGTCTTCAGACACACCAGAAGAGGGAGTCAGATCTCATTATGGGTGGTTGTGAGCCACTATGTGGTTGCTGGGATTTGAACTCAGGATCTTCTGAAGAACAGTCAGTGCTCTTAACCACTGAGCCATCTCACCAGCCCAACTTCTCTCTTTATATATATGAACATACTTTTTAAGATAGTTCCCCTTCTGTTTCCAAGAGCAGCCTGGAACTCACTATGTAGCCCAGGCTGGCTTAGACCTTTTGATCTTCTGCCCCAGCCTCCAGAGTGCTTAGGCCATAGGCATTGAGCTTATTACATAAATTTTTTATAAAGTACACTTATGGTTAGTAGCAATAATTTCTCATGCTTTAGTCCTCATAGTGACCATATGAGATAGACAATATTAACGGGTTTGTTTTCCAGACTAGGAAAGGGCAGGCAGAGAAAGATTAGGTACATGCCCAACAGTAAGAGAGACACTGGTTATGGGCTTGTTCTGAATGCCCGAGAACAGATGCTGGTTTCAAAGTGAAAACTGTTAGGAACTGGAGATGTTGGTGCTGGGGAGGTGGCCCGAGATGCTGTGTACTACAAAGAGCATCTTCTTCATGATGTTTCTGCAAAGCAGCCTAATTCAAGTCTGTCCTAATTCAACAAGCTCATAGTGCTGACGTGGGTGTGCTGACGGCCATTTAAAGAGGGCCGCTGAAGCCTAAACCCTCCCAACCTAACCCTGGCTTTAACTCTTCTCTTGAGAAGACAGGGAACTGGGTATTTGCTCAAAGCTCAAAGGAGACTGTCCAAAGTAGAGAGGAGGATCCTTCCCTGGAGCCACTATAGTTTAGAAACATGTGTCTTTTACATTTTTTTTAAACTGGGGCAAAAATATGCTACTAGTGTGGTTATTTTGTATTTCAAAAGAATCCTGTTTTGTAACTGATTCAGATTCCAGCTTGGGATACATTTATCTGTGGGCTCTTTTTGCTTAGTCATCTGTGCTGAGGTGAGGTTGGCCCCGTGCCTCACTGTTCCTCCCAATTAATGCAAATTGAAGGGTAAAGGACAAATAAAGTTTCTTTAACTTGGTCCACTCATATGTTATTTATAAATGGCTCTCCCCTTGATCTATTTTAGAGGCAGGCAGTAACCATGAGCAAACGAAACAACACAGAAGAAACTAGCAATTACATAATGCACAATTTCACTGCAAAGCCCTGAAAGAGTTAAACTTATATGCCATTTATTTGTTTTCTTATTTTGCAACGGGGTCCCATTATGTGGCTTGAGATGGACTCTGAAAACTAGGCTGGCCTCAAACTCACAGAGAGTGGCTTGTTTCTGCCTCCTGGGTTCTGGGATTAAAATTGTGGCTAAGCACATCTGGCTAATCAAAAATCAACTCTCTCCGTTCGTCTGTTTGTCTGTCTATTAAACTGTCTCTAGGGTCTCAGCTCTTACCTGAAGTAGACCAAATTATGTGAGCAGCCTATGTTCCTTTTGTGTCTGTTTTTAAAGGGTTTGCTAAATCTTTTTCAAATTTATTTTGACAGGCATATTGTATTCCCTTATAGCAATATATGGTCATAGGTGTTGAAGTGTGTGAGGTTTTTTTTTTTCTTCATATACATTGCAAGAGTTCCATGTCTTGTGTTGGGCCCTATTTGACCTTGGTTTGGGTCTTGAAGACAAACTCGAGCCTCACTCAATTTTTGAGAACAGTCATTCACCTCTGCTTGAGAATGACTCAATACAGCCTAGATGAAATCGCCTCAGCCTAGCTACCGCTGACGTCTAAAATTTTCATAGGCCCTGTGAAGTCACCCCATATCCCTCGTCATCTCACACCATACCCCTATCCTCACTTCCTTGCCCTGTCTATATAAGCAAATTGTTGCTACATTAAAGAGAGTTCCTACTTCGACAAGACTCCCGGCCCCATGTGGTTCTTCTCATGTCACCAATACTCCCCATTCCTCTCAGGCCCGGAGAGACCCAGAGGGTCCAGGATTCTCTCTGCACAGCTTCCTGCCAGCAAAGAGCCAACAATTTTGGACATATAAGTTATTGCATAGGATAGTCTTAAGAAATGGGACTGTTTAATGACAGGAGTCATTTTACACTAAGATCAGCATTTCTGAATACACGGCAGAGGTTGTTACAGTCATATATGGAGTCTGAGGTGTCTGTTTTCCCCTGAGGGAGCAGAAGAGAGTGTCAGATCCCCTGGAGCTGGAGCCTGATATTGGTACTGGGAGCCATACTCTGGTCCTCCGCAGAGCAGTGAGAGTGGGTTTTTTGTTTGTTTGTTTGTTTGTTTTTTGATATACAAATTTTTAAAATTAATTTCTTATTAAGTTTAAAATTGATTTCTTATTGTGTGATATTCCTCCCTCTTGTTTCTGCTTCCTTTCCTTCTTTCTTCCTACCTCTCTCTCCCCAGTGGTTTGCTCTTTTGTGCTCTCTGCCAGGCTCATGGATCCTTTGTATAGCTATGTCAACAATGCCTTATAGTTTTAGAGAAATGCTTACACTTCGGCTTTCCTTGGTAAAGCTTAGGTGGTACAGATTGTTTTTCTAATTTTCCTTTTAAAGATAACTTTAACTCTTGTTCACTAACAAGAGACTTACTTTTGAAAGGTTTCAAATACTTAACACTAATAATAATGAATGTCATACTCTCTCATCCCTGCACTAACCTTATACCCACCCCTCACCCCTCCACTAACCTCCCACAACCCCTCACCCCTGCACTAACCTTCCATTCCTCATCCCTACACTAACCTTCCACTACCCCTCACCCCTGCACTAACCTTCCACCACCCCTCACCCCTGCACTAACCTTCCACCACCCCTCACCCCTGCACTAACCTTCCACCCCTCACCCCTGCACTAACCTTCCACCACCCCTCACCCCTGCACTAACCTTCCACCACCCCTTACCCCTGCACTAACCTTCCACCCCTCACCCCTGTTCAGTGAAGAAGTTGAATCCTTTCTCCCTGCACCCCTCAATCCTATTTTCAACCACATGACTTTTTGTTCTGTGAAATTTTATCGAACGTGATCATGCACAAATTTGAGAAAGTTCTTGTTCCATTTAAGTGTCTTACTGCTGTCCCATTATGTTGGGGACATATCTGATTTGGCCTCTTCAAGAATAGCACAGTAAGAATGGCTCCATCAACTGTCTTCATAAAGCCACAATGGCAGTCACCTAGCTACTGCTGTATACAGAATCTCAAGAGCCCAGGCTGGACTAGAAGACCTAGCCTGCTAATCTTTGAACCCAGGCACTCATACATGGTAACTGTTTCAAGCTTCTGGGTTTGGGGATAATTTGTTACTGTCTAAGGAAGGCCACATGATATCACTGAGCACTGCTAACTAATAGACTGATCTGTTGTACTAACGAATGACCACCCAGAAGACAGTTTAAGACTCTGTAATAAATTCAGCAAATACTTGCCAAATGTCAGCTGGACCAGGAAAGATTTATCTAGGATATAGAGATATGCCAAGTTAAATAAAAGTACCATGCAGACAAATGAAAATACGGGGGAAGGAAAATGCTTAAATCAAAAGATGTGAAATGCAGTATCTAGGAACTCAGCAATGGGAGCAAGGCCCTTAACTATTCAGGCAAGAATGGAGGAATTGGGAGGCTGGCTATACGGCTGGGCACACATAGGTACTTGTCAAATCTGATAACCTACGTTTTATCCCTGAAACCAACATGGTGAAAAAAAGAACTGACTCTTGAAATTATCCTCAGAGCAATATACTGTGGCATGAATGCATACACATAAACAAACAAGTAATGATGATGACGATGATGGTGATGATGATGATTGTGAATGGAGGGTGGACACTAGGAGCAGACTCGTGGCCCAGGCTCCCTTAGTGGAAATAGTAGCTCTATGGGTCTGCCCCATAGTATCTGGAGCACAGAGGAGATGAAATTGTAGTCACTGGAGGTAATATCATTGGAAGAGAGAGAACTGGAATCATTCTGGCTCCCTCTTCCTTCTGTTTCTTTCTACTCTCTCCTTGCGGTGGCTGAGTCTAGAAGATACAGTAGCTCAGGAGGTTGCCTGTTGGTAAGAAGGGGAGGGCAGAGAAAAAATCTAGGGGCGGATAAGTGTGCAACTGTCGTGATCTGTCAGGCCCACACAACACTCCTTCAGTGCTGACTGTTGAAGCCATGAATATGATGGAAAACCAGCTCAGGCTCAGCTAGAAAGTAGGGCAGGACCCAGGCCAGGAAGCCAGGGAGAGGACTATGGATAGTGGCCCTTGTAGGGTAGAACACTGAGAATCTTTGAGGGACTGTTAGTGAGGAACTCTGATTTGGGAGGGCAAAGCTTGGAGGTACAGTAGTTAATGCTACAAAGGCAGAATAAGTGTCACTAATTTGGTATTCTACCAGGAAGACTGGGTCTGTGTTCTGAGGTCAGTAGGACATGTAATGGCTTGGAGCAGGGAATACTGTTATCCAAACTATGCATTCAGATTATTGCCCCCCTCCCCGCCCTGTCTAGCATGAGGAAGACATTGATGTTAGATAAACTAGTAACTAGTAAGCATAGGCTCTGGGGAGCTTCCAGTCCTCCTTAACAAATTTGTAGGATCTTTTGCAAGTCTTCACTTTTCAGAGAGGGGTGTATGGCTCTCACTTGGCTCTCATGGATCTAATGACTCCTGACCCCATCAGAAAGTTTAAGCATCAGAATCAAGAGAGGAATGGAGAAAGCTTCCATTTTAATTCTTATAGTGAGGATCAAAACCATGAGAGTAGTCATGGGAATGGATAGAGAAAAAAAAAGATACAATGTTACAACACTTATAAGGACCGATCTAAACAAATCGTCTAGAAAAACTCAACAGAAATGAAACAATCTCAAGAAAGCCTGGAAGCTTCAACTCTGGGCTATAGCTGTCTCCTACCTTCTTTCCTCCCTCTACATCTTGAGGGAAGTAATCCATGTTTCCAAAGCATATTTCTTATGCTAAAAAGGTTTCTAGGTGAACATGTGGTAAAAATGTGTCCCTCCCATGTTCAACACAGACATCACTAATCCAACACAAGCTCTTTTCGCTGCTGCCAAGTTCAAACACAGACTGCATATTCTCCTGTCAGGACCTCTAGCAGCCAAGCTCGAGATGTAAGGTATACCTTTGTGCTCTGACTTTTCTGGGGCCACTTTGTATTTGTTTTGCTAGCTACCCTTTTATTCCAGAAGCATGAAGCATTGGTGACTGTTTATCCTTGACGGTATTACATACTCCAATCTGATGTGCAGATATGCATTTATATTCATATCATCACACATGGGAGAGCCAATTACATACAGTCTGGCCACTAGCTATCTTTTTTACTCATCTTCATGATTCCTTAACTTAAGGATGTTTTCTGAAATTTAGAAAGACTAGAATCACCTTCAGTATAGAGTCATAATAAAGACAGTCAGGCCCACTTTTGTTGTTGTTGTTGTTTTTTGTTTTGTTTTGTTTTTTTAAAAAAAACTTTTTCAGTTGATGAATGAGGTGACTGTCATTGTGTGCATCAACATGAACATTACCCTGCTCCCCTCAACACCAAACTGAAAAGAATGGGCTGTTCAGTTCAGACAGAGGATGCCAAGGTGTGTCAAGCCAGCCTTTGTACAGCAGCTGACTATGGCTGAAAACTGAAAGGCAGAGAGCAAACCCCCAGTTTCTGCTCTCAACACATCTCTTCCGCCGGGTAATTTACACCGTGTGGGAGCAAGCCCTTTGTTTTATCGTCATTTATTGTTCCTTTTCCAACAGCAATGGAATTACAGCATTGGTTTACTGGCCTTTCTCTCAGGTAGAATTATACTATTCTCCCTCTTACCCCTTGTAACAAAGATGGCATTCAGCATGCTAGGGCCACCCTGGAGGATCTGCAATCAGAGTGTGGCAGGAAAACCATTGCCTGCAAAGTAGCAGAAGCAGAAGCCGGGCCCTGGCTTGCCAGATTAGACACAAGAACACACTTTGTCAGGATTGCCTTTGCCCAGCAAATGCCATCTTAGCCACAGCAACATCAAGCAAACAAGGCCAGAAGACAGATGGACAGAAGGTCGGTTAGGAAGACAGACTCATGAACACCACACAGAACTGCTCCTTTGCAAATATGGAGCCTCTTATTTAAATGATTTTAAAGTGTCTTCTGTTTTGAGGACAAAATAGATCCATACTATGAGATTGTCAAATTGGATATCCCTTGGCAACCCTGTGCAGACACAGAGCTCAGAATCTGGAGTGTCCCTTCTGCCATTTCATCTTCAATCTTCATACACTTCCTTCCTGCTTGTCCTCCTCCTGGCTCACCCTGTCAACATGCTGACAGCTAGGGAGGGCATCAGAAGCCTGATGTGTCTATATGCTCATTTGTTTGGGATGTCTGCTTCTAAGAATTTATCTGAAAGGAATGATCATGGATGTTGTGACATAGGTGTCCACACAGTATCATAAATACAGGAAAAGGCTAGAAAGAGCAACAAGTAATTGTAAAGTTGGGTAACTAGGTGTCTGGTGGTTTCTCTTTTATTTTGTGCACTCAACTACATTTTCTAAATCATCCCATCTAAAAACGGGACAAATGTGTTGAAAACAACAGACCAGCACTTGATACAGGTCATTGGTGAGTCCCCAGGTGGAAGATCCTCACCTTCACATTTAGACACTTCAGTGACCACCTGGGCTACATATACTGTAGCCAAGGGCTCTGTGCCTCAGGCTCCACCACTGTAATGGAGATAATAATGTTTCCAAGCTGAGTTGTGATGGAATTAAGTGTAATAAATTAAATACTGACATGCACAAACCCTGAGATGACAGCCTTTGTCAGGATGACTCTGGCCCAAGGAAGGGGCAGGTTCCATACCATGCTCAGTGAGAACCATGGGCCAGTTCTGAGAGTCCTAAAGCCATGCCTTTTATCTGGAACATCTTAACAGCCGGGGAAGTTAAACATTGTATCCTTTGTGGCTACAATATAATGTCTTAACAGTATTATTGTCTGTTTCAAATATATCCACTTTAGGTCAATTCAACTTTAATATATCCATGTCAAAGTGAAGACGGCACACTTTCTCAGGAAGCAGTCCTGAGATATTTGCCACCAGCATAGCTAAATAATAATAATAGCAATAACAACAACAGTAATATTCAGAAGTGTACTTTTGGCAGAGGAAAACAACCCCAGGCTGGGGCTTAACATGCAGAGATGCAAAACAGCAAATAGGCAGTGTCTAAATGAATCCAGCCGCACAAGACAATACTCTCTAGTGTCCAAGGGATTATGATATATGTAACACTGAAATCTTAGGCACTGACACAAAAAGCAGACATTCCAAAACTATAATTCAGAAATACCACTAATGAATTAATGATACAATTAGCAATTTCTAGGTTAACCACTAAAAAAAAAAAAATGAGTAAAAGAACAAACAAATCAACCCAAGAGAGGAGATGAAATGCTCTATTTAACTCAAAATAACAAGGATAAGGATAAGGAGAGAGCGGAGCCAACAGTGGGGCATGGAGGGAAAAAAACCGAAAAAGCGTTTTGATAGACTCTATGTAAAATACAACAGTTATTTCATAAAATATCATATACGAAACTAAGGGCTAAGTGCTGCTTAAATGAGATACAGGAACTAGGAGATGCCCATAAAAATATGCATTTCACAGCAATAAAGGAGGAACTTGTAGGGAGACATGAGAATTGAACTCAGACATGAAGCCACAGAACACTGAGAATTAGCATTGCCGGAATTAAGCCTGAAGCTGGAAAAACCCACCATTGTGTGGGAGAGCAACACGCAGTCTCAGAAACAGGTAGAAGCAGGTGGCAGATGGGGAAGGGCAGGGACATAGGAATGCGGCCATCATATCTGACTGATACCAACTGTGTAGAACATGTGGCCAACAATTGCAGAATACACAGAACGTTTTTCGAAGTTTACTCTGCACCAGGCAGCAGACAGGGAAGTCTGAACAAGCTTCAAAGGGCAAAAACCATACAGAATCTAGTCTGACTATGGTGATTTGCCTCTGACACATGGATAACGTGCACCAGAAATTAGACAACATTAAATGTACTGGGGAGGAAGTTATGGCACAGCACAGGTATAGATGCTGCTAGTGCTGATTGCAGAAGGGTGTGCACACATCCATTCTAGCTGGTGTGCCATACAATTGTGTTCAGTTGCCCAGGACTGCATTGTCTAACCACAAGATGCATACTCCTTGTCCAGATGACCAGCAGCAACAGTATGGTAAGACTGGTTCCTGTCACAAGTTGTCTTTCTCCATCTCTCTTGACAGTGTCCTAAAGGCATTTAAACTCACCAGTTACAGACACCCAGTCATACCATTTGCCTGCATTCTGGATACCAGTGAAGTGCCTAGTTCACAGGGTCTACTCACCCTCCCCCCCGCCCCCATCTACCTGGCTGAGCCTGCTTCCTTGAGGATCCCCAGTGTGGCTCTTCTTAAACCTGTAAGAATATTGAATGTCGTAATTTCCTATGCCTCTCCCAGCCTGGATCCATGGACATTTTGTTGAGATCCTTAAAGACCACTCAATGAGACTTACTCTCTCTAATACTACTAGAAGGAATCTTTCTTTACATTGTGATCTGTAGCAAGCCTCCTTCATACTGTCTTTAACTACCTCTTTCTCTCTCTCTCTCTCTCTCTCTCTCTCTCTCTCTCTCTCTCTCTCTCTCTCTCTCTCCTCTCTGTATGTTTGTGATTACTGTGTGTGGCTCATGGGAACATTCGTGTATATGTTAGTACTATTATGGGACCTCTATCAGGGGGAGTGGTGAGTTTCAGACATCCTGATGGGCTCGAAAAGTGGTGTTGTGTGTCTCTCTGGAGTGGAAGGGGCAACAACCTCTCCACCCCCCCCCCCGCTTCGTCTAACTACCCTAATTTTTTCTCTTTCCATTGGCTTTTGGAACACTCAGCCTTAACCTTGTGTCCCTAGAACATGATTTTCAGTTTTCCTTTAATATGAACACAACAGGAAATATATCTTCTAGAATGGCCCAGTGTGTAAACTCAGCCATCCTATGAAATGTGTGCCTCAGGAAACCGTGCCCAGGCGTTATGCAGTGTGTTCTGCTGTCCTCTGTTCTAGCTTTCACAGGCTAAGCTGCTGGGATAGTGGTCACCCTTACGGTGTTTGCACGGATCTCAGTGCCAGTGTTCACGAGGATGATGTCAGTGTGCACCCGTGTGGAAGAGTGAAGACTGCCAAATTCCTGGTGTCAACTAATTTAATGAATTTGGAAACGCTGGTATTTCCCAGGGTTCTTGGCACATATGAGACCCTCAGAGCAACGTTGCTAGAGAGTAAATAAGCATTTTGCATAATTACCGTAAAGCCCAGATAGCTGTTAGCGCCTAGCCTTCATTGACTTTACTTTCTCAACTTTTCTTCTACTTTATGCCAACATACTACAAGCTGTGTATCCTTAAATTAAGCTGTCTTAAGTTTTTTAGAACAAGTTTTTAAAATATCTTTTCAGAGTGACACAGTAAATCCTTCAGATTGGGTGCATGAGACGGGGATGCAAGAGTCTGCAGGGCTAGGAGGTCTGGTACCTGTGAGATCCACACTTCCTGCCTACCTTGTAACAATGTCTGCATCACTAGGACACAAAGCAGATGGCCAGTGTGACCACTTGACCGCACTTGCTGCTAACCTTCCAGGGAACCAAATCTGCTCCAACTTTCCGCGAAGACAGGTGGGAGAGCCATTGAAAGCTCACTCTGGGAAACACAGAGCTCTTTGAGAGAGGAACAAAGGCTCTGCTGAGGACAATGGAGACCGGTGTGAGCTTCTCTGTGATAAAGGAGTTCCTGGTCTTGAGTTTCCTTATCTAGGTTTCTCAAGCCTTTTAGTCTGTGTGCCTACAGCGGAGCTAGCCACTAGGCTGGAACCAACTAGCTCAGGCACGTGAAAAAAAATCTTATCTGTTTGACACAAGAGAAAATTTCGCCTTAATAAAACTTTTATTTTCAAGTATTCCTTTTGTTTCGGTGGAGTAAAACTTGCTACAAAAGGTTCTCAGGTCACTTTTTGGCAAGCTACCAGTTCCAACACCTACAGAAAGCAAGAAATGTTTTGGATAAAGCACTATGATCCACTTTGGGAGTGTTGTCCTTTTGACAGCATAGTTGAAGGTTGTAGTTGAGTATATGTCTGGTTATTTCTTTACTTAAAAGAAAAAGGGTTAGACAATGCTGGGGAATGTCTGAGGGTAGACACAACTGTAGACGGAGATTTACAGTTGTTTATGGGATGTTTAGCTGCATGTGGAATCAGAGGCAACTGCTGATGAGAAGTGACTGTGTAGCCCCAGGCATCCAGGCCAAGAGGCCATGAGGTAGAAAATCACCACAAAAAGACACTACATACAAAAAAACACGATAAAAGCTGGTTATAGGGCACATGCATGTAATTCCAGAATGTGGCAGTCTGAGCAAGAGGATTGACATAAGTGTGCAATCAGGCTGAGTAATAGAGCAAGACTGTGTCTTAAAAAAACAAAACAAAACAAAATAAAAAAGAACACACATATGTAACCCAATCATATGTTTAAAACACACACACACACACACACACACACACACACACACACAGCAAGCCTAAGAATGGCTGGAGGAGTTAAGAATGCACGGGGCAGTGATGGCACAAGTCTTTAATCCCAGCACTTGGGGGGGCAGAGGAAGGCGGATTTCTGAGTTCAAGGCCAGCCTGGTCCAAAAGTGTGTTGCCAAACAAAGAAGGGGAAAAAAAAAAAAACCCTGTCGAAAAAAACTACAATAGAATTATTAAAAACTAAAAAAAAGAATGTGCACTGCACTTCTTTTATTTAGTTTTTAATAATTCTATTGTAGCTACAGGTTACTATATCAACTAGATAAACAAATGAAATGAAAGCCATTAAATATATGTATATTACAGTTGTTTGAATGGCCCCCTTGGCTCCTATATTTAAATACTTAGTCACAGGGGGAATGGTGCTATTTGAAAGGATTAGAAGGGCTGGGAAGTATGGTCTTATTGGAGGATGTGTGTTACTGGGGTGGCCTTTGAAGTTCAAAAGGCCTATGGCAGATCCAGCCTCTCTCCCTCTGAGTCAGAATATAGCTCTCAGCTACTTCTCAAGAACCATGCCTGCCTGCTCCCGTGCTTCTCGCCATGATGATAATGAATCAAGCCTCTGAAACTCTGAGCAAGCTGCCAATTAAATGCTTCCTCTTATAAAGTTGTCTTGGTCATGGAGTCTCTTCACAGCAATAGAACAATGACTAAGGTATGTATATGAATATGTGTATGTGTATGTGTATGTGTATGTGTGTGTGTATGTGGTGTGTGTATGTGTGTGTGTATGTGTGTGTGTAGTGTATGTGTATGTGTAGTGTATGTGTATGTGTATGTGTGTGTATGTATATGTGTGTATGTGTATGTGTGTGTATGTGTGTGTGTATGTGTGTGTATGTGTGTGTATGTGTATGTGTGTGTATGTGTGTATATGTATGTATGTGTATGTGTATGTGTATGTGTATGTGTATGTGTGTGTGTATGTGGTGTGTGTATGTGTGTGTGTATGTGTGTGTGTAGTGTATGTGTATGTGTAGTGTATGTGTATGTGTATGTGTGTGTATGTATATGTGTGTATGTGTATGTGTGTGTATGTGTGTGTGTATGTGTGTGTATGTGTGTGTATGTGTATGTGTGTGTATGTGTGTATGTGTATGTATGTGTATGTGTATGTGTATGTGTGTGTATGTGTATGTATGTGTATGTGTGTGTATGTATGTGTATGTATGTGTATGTGTGTGTGTATGTATGTGTGTGTGTGTATGTGTATGTGTATAAATAATTGTACCCTGGGCCTTCAGCACCCTAGGCAAGCACTTAACAATGCAGATTTCTTTTTTCTTTTTATTTTAAGATACAGTCTCACTAAGTTGCCCAGGATGGCCTTGAACGCATTTTGTGGCTTAGGCAGGACTTGGACTTGTCATCCTTCTGCCTTAACTTCCTAAGCATGATACATTTCCTTTAAGACTCTAGCTTGTGGATTGATTGAAGTTTTTTTTCATAAGGAGATTTCAGAGTTGAATTTCTGATTTATCCTGGAGAACTGGAAGAGTGTACATTTCAGTGAATTACGTGTAAAACAGAAGCGATGCACAGATCCCTACTCCAACAAGTATGTGCATGAAGGCAGAGCAAACTACAAAACTGGAAATTGCAAAAAGGCTGGAGATGTAGCTCACTGGTAGACCTGTGAGTTCTATCCCCAGTGCCATACATGGAGACTCTACTGCTGATATGTATTTTTCCAACATGGAGTCTGTGAAATACTTTTAAACTGCAGTCTGTAAATAACATTGCAGATTGGAGAGGCCCAGCTGAGCATCCAGTCAGTGAAAACGCAACAGTCAGGAATTTTCTCAGGATCACTCTCTAGTCCTACAGCAACTAGTGTTGCCAACCCGGTGACAGACAGCTCTGGACAGGCATTTGAAATAGAAATGGAGGCAGGGAAAGGAATGAAGCTGCTGGCTTCAAGCAAGGACCATAGGGCATTCTCCAAGCTAGCAGTCTGAACACAACACTCTCATTTTCATGCAGCTTCTGGTTTCTTAGCCATTTTCTTGAACTGTGCCAATTATGTCATTATAGATGTCACCAAAAATTCAGAGTTGTGCTAGCCAATATGGAGATGAAACATTCGACATGTTCTTATCATTGGTTTCTCTGACTTTATATATTTGACGGTCAATATCAGATGTTTAAAAAATGTCAATTCCTCTAGCTCATTGTTATTCTCACTTCCTTTGAACTTTAAAAAGTTTTCTTTTTAATCATTTAATTTAAGTAAAATAAAAATAGGTTTGTATAGCATGGTAGGAGATTAAACAGTGTTTTCACGAAGAACTCAATTCATCATCTATAATACAGTCATTTTCTTCCTGTCTCTAATTTAAAGATATCTAAATAAAGAATTTGAAAAGAGCTAAAAACTCCATCCATCACAAATTGGACAGAAATGTGTTTACTCTGGAAACAACTATGGAGTTTTAATGAGTGACTAGAATCTGGGATTGTGTTTTGGGGTTTTTGCTTTAATAATTTATTTAATTTTATTCTATAAAATTAGGATGAGGGTGTCAGATCCCCTGAACTAGATTTACAGATAATTGTGAGCTGCCCTGTGGGTGCTGGGAATCAAAACTGGGTCTTCTGGAAAAGCAGCCAATGCTCCTAATCACTGAGCTATCTTTCCAGTACTTTCTTTTGTTGTTGTTTTTTAATCTAAAATAGAAAGATAAAGTTTCAACACATCGGAATAATTTCTGATCCTTAGGCAAAGCCATTTGCTACTACTACCATGGCACTGATTTTAGGCTGTTGAGTATGCATATTGAGGGAAAGAGAAAGGAACAGAACTGGGGGTGTGGGGAGCTAGGATCAAGGTTGTGGTGTGCCTGGATTTCTTTTCTCAAAGAAAAGACTACATTGTTAACCTATGCTTAAAAGTGAAGAAAGCCAAACCAGGTTAGGTAATGGGCTTGGATGGGATAGATTACAAACCCCATGACTATGTGGATTTTTCCTCTGCTTCCCCTCCTGGAACTCTATGCCAGGCAGCTCTAGGCCACTGCACCACTGCAGGGCCTCTACTGACTTAGTGGTGCTTTGAGGGCTGCTTTGAGGTACCAATATCTATGTACAAAGATCCCCCTGTAAGACTGCACTGATATAAGAAAATCCACAAGTGAATCAATCTCTAGAAAATAGAGATGCTCTTTTGGGTGCAGTGCTCCAGTTAGTAAGCACAAAGAGATGGTCTTATAAGAGCACATGGTGGGACTAATTGCTCCAGTAGCATATGTATAGTAGAGGATGGCCAAGTCAGTCACCAATGGGAGAAGAGGCCCTTGGCCCTGTGAAGGTTCTGTGCCCCAGTGTAGGGGAATGTCAGGGCCAGTAAGCAGGAGGGGGTGGGGTAGAAAGTAGGGGGAGGGGGAAGGGAACAGGGGTTTGTTCTTGTTGTTTTTTGTTTTTTGTTTTTGTTTTTTGTTTTTGTTTTTGTTTCTTTTGGAGGGGAAACTGGGAAAGGAGATATCATATGACATGTAAATAAGAAAATATCTAATAAAATAAAAAAATGAAAAATAAAAAAAATAAAAGACCTAACCAGTATTATCAAAAAAAAAAGAAAGAAAGAAAAAAAAGAGGAAAGAAAGTATCTTCTTTGCCCATCTCAAACATGTTTATTATTGTTTATAAAACAACTCACACTGTATTTTAATTTTGAGAGATTAAACACAAGTATTGTCTTCAAAAAAAAAAAAAAAGAAAAAAAAGAAAAAAAAAAAGAGCAGTGCCTGAAAACTGTGGTGGTGAGAATCTGGGGAGGAAAAAGGTACTTGTACTGTCTCAGAGTAATTCTTCCCCAATGACATCTGTTAATTTCCAGCAGCAACTTTACAGTTAGGAACCCTGTAGATAGAAGATAGCAGGTGACTGAGGTGAACAGCAGCAGCACAGTCAGCTGACTTCATGTACCTCTCATATGCAACCCTGAGCAGGAAAATCTCACTCTTGTACTATTCCTGCCACAGGCACATCTCCCAAATCCAACCTCAGAGAAACACTGGAACTCTGCACTAGAGACGGTCTCAAAGGTGACTGTCCTGTCCTCCCCCAAATATCAAGGTTACAAAGAACTATTTCTGAAGGAAGGGGGCCACTGGGACATAACTGCTAAAGGCAACATGACGCCTTAGAATGGGCTGTGCTTGGGAGTACATTTCAACCAGGGATGTTGCCATAATCTCTGTCAACTTAACACACGTCTAGAGTCAGCTGGCGTGAGGGGATCTCAATGGAGGAATTGCCTCTATCACCTGGGCCTGTGGTTTGTTAACTGATGCAGGAAGTTCCAGCCTACTGTGGGCAACAGCATCCCTAAATGGGTGGGCCTGGGCTGTGGAATAAAGGTAGCTGGACATAAACCTGAAAACAAGCCAGCAACTACGCCATGTTTTCTACTTCAAGCCCCATGCTTTGGCTTCCATAGGTGACGGACTGTAAAGTGTAAGAGGAAACAGACTCCTCCCTCCTCAAGTTGGTTTTGGTCACGGACAGGGAGTCAGCTAGAAAAAAGCATTTTAGAAGAATGAATGCGATCTCATACAAAAGGTCAGCTACATAAGCTACATTCCAATGTTGAATTTCCTGGGTTAATGACTGTGTGTTTATGTAAGAGTGTGACCTTGTTCTTAGGAAATGTGTGCTTATGCACTAAGGAGCCAGGGCTAGAAAGACCTGCAGGGGGTGACAGGAGCATGCCTTCTTCTCCATGGCCATCATGGCCATGTGAAAGAGTAAGGCTCATGAGGGTCAAGCCAGCTGGGCAGTAGTAGATCAAGAAGGAGCATGCACAGGTGTACCTATGGGAGTAGCTGGGGCGGAGGATCCCTTTAATGCCAAAACTTCCAAAACACACAAGATTCTCATCTACACATCACACAAATCAGGTATGTGTGAGACCTGAGGTGTGCTTCATTCTCTGCAGCTATGCACCTGTGAGATTGGATATCATGTGCTCCCCAAATCCATCCCAGGGCAGACAGCACAGCACATCCCAAAACAAGAAAGGAGAGCAGGAATATCCAAGGAAGTCCAAGCCTAGCAGGAAATCTGAGCCCATCGGGGCAAGGTTTTGCAAAGGCACTCTGTCTTCCTGTGGTGCCCCAGTGATGTCTGCACTGCCTTCAGGAACCCTTCCCTTTCCTTGAGGAGTAGAACAGGCCGGTAGCAGAACATCTCTGTGGAGTCTGTGGGCTCCATGTAAATCTAGGATTGCATTCTTTCTCTGCCCAGCTCTCCTTCTCCTGTACTCTCAGCTCAAGCTGGGAAATATAATTCAGAGAAGTCTGAACTTGTCTCTATTTCTGACTCTGCTGAGATGGCATCGTGATCACACAATAGGTCTGTATGTCTAGCACATACCTCAAAACCATTCCAGTTCCATCACCCAGTTCCAAAGCTTTTCCTACATTTCTAGTCACTTGTTACAATTGTTTCATGAGCATGTATTAATTATACACATTAGTGGATTTCATTATGACATTTTCATACATGTACATAAGAATGTATTTGAATTACACTCACTCCTCTCTACTTACCTCCTCCCCTTTCCATGCCTGCTAATCCCTTTTCCCCAACTAAGCCTTCTATTTTCATGTCTCTGTTCGTGATCTAATGGGTTTTATTAGAGTCATTTGCAGGGGAATAGGCATGGTACTAGTGCCTACATCCTGGAAGAAATGTTTCCCTCCCTCTTTCAAAGGATAACTGGATATAAATCCTCAGGGAGGGATGAGACCCCATAACCACCCCCCCCTACTTCCATGATATGCTGTTAACTGGCTCAATATTGTGTAGATCTTGTATAGGTAATCATAGTCATGTGAGTTCAATAGAAAGAAAGCCTGGCTATATGCAGAAGACACATTCCATATCCCCACCTCCATTTTCAGTCGCATTTATGAGTGCAATACCCGTTTCTTAGTACAAAGACGTCATTGGAAGGGCTATGTCAAACAGGGGGTGTGAGCAGAGCATGCCAACAAGAAGGAACACACACAGGAAGGCCGTCTGATCCCTGCTCCCAGGCTAATGTCATTCTTCCTTAATGTGACCAATAGTCCTGAAATCTCCCTTTTGGGAGCCGGTCTATCAGGAGGAAGAGGCACCAAACACATTGTCACTTACCAGTACTGTGAGGTCTACATATCTATCAAAGAAACCTACTGAATAAAATGTCACTAACACAGTTGTTTGTTTATTTATTTGCTTATCTGAAAGCTTATTTATTTTAAAATTCCCTGGTTGAACTATTGAAATCAAAGAAAACTCCACTGGTTCTGTTTCTTCTAGAGGCTTTTTAATTTTTTTATTCTTAAAGAAAGAACCCTCACATTTTAGCATCAGAGACTCAGGGAAGGTATTTCTAGAAAGAATCTCTTTAGAAAGGCATCATTCAATCAGAAACAAGAAAGATACATGTGATCTAAACACTCTATAAAATTCAAAGGGGCACGTTACTGATTGCCGTCTCCCTGGAGGGACAGCCACCAGGCCTTCTTCATCTTTCCAGAGATGGTGCTGGCACACACCCTTTCCTTCCTACTATAACTCTGTGTCTTGCTGCTTTGATTGCCCTTAACTTGGGGTCTTTTCATGCCAGTATATTTAAAGGGACTGCCTTCTTTAGAACTGGTCACACTGCATCTCTCCACACTCATTCCATTGATAATTTGCTAACCCATTCCCCTAGTGACAATTTGCAGGCCACTGCTATTCTTTGCCTCAGAAGCCATGCAGTTTTTCCTCGTTTTTTTTTTTTTTTT
>JADRCD010185343.1:12890-28508 GCA_019843815.1 Montemys delectorum | reverse complement strand
GTGTGTGTGTGTGTGTGTGTGTGTGTGTGTGTGTGTGTGTATGTTGGAGACAAGGTCACACCACATACAGCTTCAGCTGGCCAGAGCTTGTGACTCTCTGCTTCTTTCCTAATTGCTGGGATTACAGGCAGATGTCACATCTAGCTAAACCCTGGTTTGGAGATGATTCCAGACCCACGGCTGCAGCCATTAGACCACCCTGCCTACATCGAGGCTTTCATTTGCTTTTGAATGTCATTGAATTTTCATTTGCTTGTCATTCTGCCAAGGCCTTATTAATAGAGTTAATATACTGCCTAGCTTGGCGGGTTTGGGAGGGGTGACTGACCCAGGTAGATCGCCTTGAATGAATGCTTCACAAACACATTACATACCCCATTGGTGTCATATCTGCTATTGTCTCATTGTCTAAAGAGAGTCACCCGGTCCATCCCTACCTTCTTTAAGTGGGAGCTGTGACTCCCATCTGAACTCCCATCTGAATATCAGGCTGTGGAAAATTTGGTGATTGTGAAACACATTTCTGGCTGGGCAGTGGTGGTGCACGCCTTTAATCCAGCACTTGGGAGGCAGAGGCAGGTGGATTTCTAAGTTGGAGGCCAGCCTGGTCTACAGAGTGAGTTCCAGGACAGCCAGGGCTACACGGAGAAACCCTGTCTCAAAAAACAAAACAAAACAAAACCCAAACAAGCAAATACAAAGAATTGTGGCTGACTGCTGGGTGCTTACAATTTGGACACATGTTAATTCCCTTGATTGGGATAAATTCAGTATCTTCCTGAAATTTTAAATCTCTTTTGCTATTAAAATGTGTAGCAGGAGGATGCTGAGAACTCTACAGTGTTGGCTCTGTCAAAGAGTCCTAAATATCTGGGTAACTTTAGAATCACTTCCAAAAGAAAATGGAGAACTCCCATGAAAACATTAGTTAGGTGAATGCCCTGAGATTATGGGTGGTGAGTTCTCTCTCTCTCTCTCTCTCTCTCTCTCTCTCTCTCTCTCTCTCTCCCTCTCTCTCTCTCTCTTTCTGTCTATCACATCTTTGTCTATCATCTTTCTCTCTATCTTCCTATATCTCTATCACATACCTGTCTATCATATCTGTCTGTCTGTAATATCTATCTATCTATTTTGAGGCAGGGTCTTGCTTTCTGGTGGTCTGTAATCCACAATCCTCTTGCCTCAGCCTGTGAACGTTGGGATTACAGGTGTGCCCCTCCAAGCCTTTCTTATGTCCTTAGATGTTGTCAAATGGGTATCTGAGTTGTTCTAGCCCTTAGCATCTTCAAGTAAGGGGCTGAGGTGGGGCTCAGTGGTAGAGAATTTCCTTATCATGTTCAAGGCCTTGGATTTGAGACCCAGGAATGAAAAAGTAAAAAATAAAACGACCTCGAGTAGTATATTAACTAAGTGGTAGAGAAATAGTCCTGGGCACTGGAGGGTCCCTGGAAGCCTGGCAACATCCAGAACAGAAAGTTTTGTGGCTTCACTTCCCTATGGCTTTAGTTGTGGATCCCGCTCTCTATTCTGCCACCTTGCGGCAATATTTCGAATTGCATCCTCTTCTGAGAGGCAAAACTGAAACAGCTCTCCTACCTTCACACTTCCACCTGAGCACCCCACCATGTGATAAAGGCTCTGACTGTCATCTTTCCAGTCCACTAGAAAATACACACTAATTTAGAGCTTACAGCCCAGTGGAGGAGACAGCCTTTAAAAAGCAAACAAATAAATATATTGATAAACCGTGGGACAGAAGTAGGTGTAGGAGGCAGGGGAATTTTACTTACTGAGAAGGCAGAGTTACTCAAATGGAAGAAGTTTCAAATTGACGCATGAAAGATGAGGAGGTGGTCAGGAAACGAGCACATGCCAAGGTCCTGAGGCAGAAAAGTGGATGTGACTGTGGGGCCTTGAACACGAAGTAAAATGAATATATTTTATGAATATTTTATGACTGGGAAGGGCTGGAGGGGTGGCAGGAGTGGGGTTGAAAAAAAATATGTATAAAGCCCAGGGTCATGTAACATAAGTTAAAGACCCTGATTTAGTTTTGAGTCCGTTGGGAAGATAGTAGAGTTTCTATTTTTTCAATGTGTGTGTGTGTGTGTATGTGTGTGTGTGTGTGTGTGTGTTTTGAGACAGGGTTTCTCTGTATAGCCCTGGCTGTCCTGAAACTCACTCTGTAGACCAGGCTAGCCTCCAACTCAGAAATCTGCCTGTCTCTGCCTCCCAAGTGCTGGGACTAAAGGCGTGCGCCACCACTGCCCAGCTTTTTTCAATGTTTAAAAAAAAAATGTTTTAGACACAGTCTTACTATGTAGACCAGGCTGACCTAGAATTCAGAGATCCACCAGCCTTTGCCCTTCAAAGCTGTGTGCCCTGTTACTTGGATGAGTTTCTATTTGATGGAGGATGGTTTGACATGGGCAGCAGGATGCTGGGGACCGCTCAGGACCTAGGACAGGGGCTGGGTGAGCTGTAAAAGGCTATAGTAGCAAGAGATGTGGCTGGCTCTGGACCACCGAGGTCTAATCCACCATCATTAGTCGTGTGCAGTTTCTGAACACTTGAGACGTGAAAAGGTGAACTGCATGTCAGAGTGTGCAGGTTGACTAAGCAACAACAGGCAGAGTGTGAAAGAGCCCAGAAATGGTTGGTCTATATTTTACATTTCTTATTTTTTTCTTTTTGTTTTTTTTTAAAATGGGGTCTCTCTACACATCTCTGGGATCTGCTTGCCTCTGCCACAACAGTGCAGGAGTTAAAGGCACCATGCCTGGCTATTTTACACTGCTTAAGAAGTTTTGTGGGAGAGAAGTGGGGGGGGGGGGGAGTGGGAGTGGAGTGGGCTGGGGTGGGCTGGAGAGATAGCTCAGTGGTTAGAGCACCAACTGCTCTTCCAGAGGTCCTGAGTTCATTCCCAGCAACCACATGGTGGCTCACAACCAGTATACTCATATACATTAAATACATATTTTTTAAAAAAAGGAAAAAAAGAAGTTTCCCCGGATTGGGGATACAGCTCAGTTGGTAGAATGCTTGACTAACACTGCATCAGAATGAGCATGGTGGCACACACCTAGAACGCACTTGGGAGGGAGAGGCAAGATGATCAAGAGTTCAAATCTAGTCTGGGCTCTATGTGACATCATCTTGAATGAGCTTCTCCCTCAAAGATTTTTTTTGATAGGGTCTTCCAGTTTAGGCTAGCCTCGGACTAGCCTCAAACTATCAACGTAGCTGAGGATGGCTTTGAGCTTCTGACCCTCTTGCCTCCTCCTGCTGAACACTGCCATGTTCAGTTATAAGATGAGGGGATTCCGCCCACAGCTTCGCGCCTGAATCTGCAAGGATCTGATGCCAAAGCCACATCCCCAGTCCAAAACGTTTCTTTCTCTTGTAATTATTGTTGAGTCATAGATACTATGTATCTAAGGTTGGCTTGGAGAATCATAATTCTCCTTACCTTGTCTGCTGCATCTGAGGATTACAGCTGTGTGCCTATATCTGTTCACATTATGCTTTTGTTTGTTTGTTTGTGTTTTGGTTTTTCAAGACAGGGTTTCTCACTGGGCAGTGGTGGCACACCCCTTTAGTCCCAGCACTTGGGAGGCAGAGGCAGGTATATTTCTGAGTTCGAGGCCAGCCTGGTCTACAGAGTGAGTTCCAGGACAACCAGGGCTACGACAGAGAAACCTTGTCTTTTTTTGTTTGTTTGTTTTTTTGAGAAAGGGTTTCTCTGTGTGGCCCTGGCTGTCCTGGAAGTTACTCTGTAGACAAGGCTGGCCTAAGAACTCAGAGATCAGAGATCCACATGCCTTTGCCTCTGAGCACTGGGATCAAAGGTGTGCACCACCACTTGCCAGCCAGTTTTTTATTGGACAGAAGTTACTGGATTAGACAGGTGCTTTTAGAGTAAGTGCATATCGAACATTTTTAGCAATTTCTAGCTAAGTATAGATTTTTCTCTAACAGATAGAAGTTTATTGATAGCACAAAACAACAGTGTTCTATCCAACCTTGAAGAACAGAAGAAATAAAAAAAAAATAGATATGTGGATAAAAAACAAGATACCTAAAGATTTTATTACATTTATTTGTTTACTTGTGTGTTTTTTTGTAGCTACAGATGGATATGGCACAAGAATGCCCTGGCACTTGTGGGGAGATCAGGGTTGGTCCAGGCTTTTCACCATGTAGATCCTGGGGATTGAATTTAGGTTGTCAGGCTTGGTATCCATTTTACCAACCAAACCAAACCAAACCAAACCAAACCAAACCAAACCAAACAAACTAAACCAAACCAAGCTGGGAAGTGATGGTACATGCCTTTAATCCCAGAACTCCACAGGCAGAGCCAGGTGGATCTCTGTGAGTTCAAGGCCAGCCTGGTCTACAGGTCTACAGGTCTACAGAGTGAGTTTCAGGACAGGTAGGACAGTGAGACCCTGAGAGAAAAAGAGAGAAAGAGAAAGAGAGAGAGAGAGAGAGAGAGAGAGAGAGAGAGAGAGAGAGAGAGAGAGACAGACAGAGAGACAGACAGAGAGACAGACAGACAGAGACAGAGACAGAGAAGAGACAGAGAAGAGACAGAGAGAGGAGAGAGAGGAGAGAGAGATCTTTTGCTGGCAACACATGATTTCATTCCCCTTTTGCAGTTTGTTTGAAATCTCTGTATACCAACCCAGTGACAGAATATTTCAGTCTTAAAAGTTTGTTTATTTTTTCTTCTGTCTTTTCTTTTTGGGGATATTTCAATTTTATATCAGTTACCCGTCATTAGCATGGCCTCCGACAACTGCGGGTCAGGTTCTGTTTTCTTTGGAGCTGGCACAGTGAGCATAGGACAGCAGCCATTATTCTGAATGGAGAGCATTATACAAAGAAATGGCATGTCCCCTCCGGCCTTCATCTGTTAGGTATTTAATGATTTCTTCATCTGATGTTTATTGATGAGTTTCAGAGAACCACGGCACCAAGTTGGACCCTCTTTTTTGGTTGAGACAGAGTCAGTTTTGCACTGAACTTCCTACGTGCTGGAGAGGACCTTGAGCTCCCCTGATCCTCCTGCTTCAACCTGGAAGGAGCTGGGTCCCTGCAGTATGCCGCCATACCCAGCAGGTCCTCTGATCTAAGGTTAAGAGAACCTTAAGTCTGGTTAAAGCTGCTTATGGTCTTGCTGATAGTTCCTGAGGCCCTGTGCAGGAAGAAGTGTGTTAGTCAAGGTGATGTCTTTGTGACAGAGTATCTGAGATGATCAATTTATAAAGACAGAAGGTTGCTTTAAAAAGATTATTAATTTTTTTTGAGATTATAATGTAATTACATAATTTTCCCCTCTCCCTCTCCCTTTCCTACCCCCATCCCCTTCAAACCTTCTTGTGTATCTGCCTGCCTCGGTCTCTTTTCAGTTCATGGCTTCTTAAGAAAAATTTTGTATGTTTATTTTATTTTATCTATGAGTGTTTTGCCTAAATGTGTTCATGAGTACCACGTGAGTGCTTGGTGCCTGGGAAGGTCAGGAGAGGGCATTGGATCCCCTGGAACTGGAGTTACGAATGTGGGTGCCAGGGACTGAGGGGCACCAGAGTCTGGGTGCTTCTCAAGAGCAGTGGGTGCTCTTAACTGCTGAGGCGTTGCTCTGGCCCTGAGAAAAGGTTTCTTTGGTCTCACAGTGTAGGGGGTTCTAGCATGTGACTGATTGTTCCTCTTTGGATTGGGCACGTGGCGAGGTATCATATCTTGGCAGGAGCACAGAGTGCAACAGATCTTGCCATAATCCAGGTGCAAAAGAGAAAGAGGAGTGAAGCCAGATCCCAGAACTCCTTCCCATCAATTTTTTTTTATTTTTTAAACAGGGTCTATCTACACAGCCTCAGCTGTCCTAACACTCACTATGTATACCAGTTGCCCTCAGACTCATAGAGGTCCGCCTGCCTCTGCCTTCTGAGTTCTGAGATTAAAGTCATGCACCACTATGTCTGGACTAGGTTCCACATTTTAAAGGCTGTTCCCTCCCCCCAGTACTGGCCTGTTGGGGGCCACACCTTTGACACATGGGCCTTTATTCGCAGTTGGCATCTAACCTACAGCATGGAGCATAATGAGAATGCACAGCGTGAAGACAGATTTAGATTCTCTGAAGGTACTTACAGATGAGCCTGGAAACTGTGAAGTTCATGACTTCTCACCAGTACTTCATCGGACCCTACGAGGGCTTGGGATTTGTTGGCTTCTTCTCAAAGATAGATAGATAGATAGATAGATAGATAGATAGATAGATAGATAGATAGATAGAGAGATAGAGAGATAGAGAGATAGATAGATAGATAGATAGATAGATAGAGAGAGAGAGAGAGAGAGAGAGAGAGAGATTATTAAGTCTGGATTCAATGGTTGGTCTCTCTGGCTCCAAAGTCAAGGGGAAAATCTTTTTATTCCCTTCATCTTGCTCCTTGCTTGGTTCCTTACCTACCTCTGAAATCACCAGTGTGTGTGTGTGTGTGTGTGTGTGTGTGTGTGTGTGTGTGTGGTGTGTGTGAACTTGGATGGATCTTGGGAAAATGTCATAAAACAGGCAAATATAAGAGACAATTAGGGCTGGCGAGAGGGCTCAGTGGGCAAAGATGCTTGCTGCCAAGCCTGACCACCTGAGTTCAGTCCCCAGGACCTACACTGTGGAGGGAGAGGACTGACCTCCACAAACTAGCCCCTGACTTATGTCCTTCCACGGGGGCCTGTGAGTGCCCCCCCCACACCCATACACACAAAATAACTAAGTGTCAAAAAAGAGATTCAGGTGCTACCTCAGTGAAACAAGAAACAAACTCAAGCTTTAGAGAAATGCTCAGAAAGGAATCACAGAATGAGCTAGATAGACCTGTTTACACGAAATGAATGCTCTCAAAGCCGCCCTCAGGAGGTCACGCTGCAGAGGGACCATTTCCTGTCTCAGGATGAAAATTCGCAGGAATTCGGAGGGAAACAATTTTAGCAGTCATTATTGCAAATTCAGAGTCAGATGCGCTTAGCCTCACAAAGCAAACTGCGTTAGCAGAAGTCTACAGGGCATTGGATCTGACGTGGGGGTGGGGGGGGGGGGTGGGAGGCTCTTTCAAGTAGGTAGGACTGGGGTCTGGAGAGCAGTCAGCCAGAGAGGAGCCTGGCACCATGGAGAAGCTGTTTGCCTTGGTCTTTGCTCTCACCCTGCTGGCTTTCTCCTCAGGTAGGTTCCCTCTCCAAGGGCCTGGCCTATTTTTACACTGACATAGTGATATATAGTGCATATTGACATTTTTCTGCTCTCTCTTTTTTGTAAGAACAAGCTTGTAGAAGTATTATTCTCTAAAAGGGAGGTAAATTCCCTTAATTGAAAAGTCTTAATATATGCTTGAGTACTATTTAAAAAAAACACTGACAAGCCTTTCAATGGCATCTTCTTTTAAAGTTCATATGAGATCACAGGAGCTTTATATTCTTTTATTATGCTAATATCTTTTAATATTGGCATGTGATTACCCCCTCCCCATTAACAATCTTGTGACCATACCTTCTCAGTGGGATGTATGAAAACCAGGTTTAACATAGTCTTATTGCCACAGACAATAGAACAGGAGAGAATAAATTTTTTTTAAAAAACCATATTTGGGGCTCGGGATGTAGCTCAGTTGGCAGAGTCCTTGCCTAGCGTATGCGAAGAAGCCCTGAGCTTGGTCTCAGGACCACGTTAACTGGTATGGTGGTAAACAACTGTAATTTATTGCAATAATCAGAAGGAACAGAGGGTCAAGCTCCTCCCAATTGAGTTCAAGGCCAGCCAGCCACAAAACCTTGTCTCAAAACAGACAAAAGCAAGGAAGCAGCAAAACCAAACCAAACCACAAGTTACTTATGTAAATGTCCACTTCAAATAAATGGGCTACAGGCTATGCGAGTACATAGATTTAAGTCCTGAGCTTTTGCTCTGAGTTAACCATAGTAGAAACAATGTAAAATTTCTGAGTCCTCAGAAATGCCACATCCTTTGGGACAGATTTCTTCTTGTATTTTAACTGAGATTGGATTTGCAAATCTTCTCTGGAATACTAAGGTGGAGTGTGGATTCCTGGGCCTGGGAATCTCTCAAGTCTCTCCCCGATTTTTCCAGAAGCCTCCCCGATTCTGACAGAAAAGCAAGCGAAACAGCTCCTGAGGTCCAGGCGACAGGACAGACCCAGCAAACCTGGATTCCCGGACGAGCCCATGCGCGTGAGTGCCTGACCCTGGCAATGTTCTCGAACGCGTTATCTTTTGAATGAGCATTCACTCAGGGCTGGTCGCCGGGTGGGCTGTGAGATGGACCGGTCTGCTTCACTCTTGGAGACGCTGGCTCCGCTCACCTACTTAACACAGAAATAGCAGGGTCTACAGGGTGGTGGAGTGTGTGTCCTAGCATCCTGAGTGGGCTGCTCAGCATCTCCCTCCTCCGATCTGCTTGCTCAGGAGCTGTTTGTTCTCTTTGGCTATGCCAGCCCACTGTCTGCCTCTTGGACCCCAGGCCGACTAGACTACTACCATCCTCAGCCAGCAATGGCCTCCCTGGGCAGAATCTTCATAGCAGCTGCCTCTGGTTATAGCCTTTGTCCTCAGCTCTGCCCTGCAGGGTTATGCTGTTCACTCGCATTGTCCTTCTGAACCAGGGCATCTGCTGTTGTAAGCTTCTTATGTCCAAGATGTCGTCCTACTCACAAGAACACAGAGGCCAAGAACGATGCAATTAGCATGAGGTTTTTAATGATCCAATATACTGGGGTCGTTTAGCATTCAGGCAAAGGCGACCCCCAGTATACTTTTTATACTCTCCCAGAACAGAGGTGGAGCTCATTGTTCTTTGTAGGACGGGTCGGGGAGATCCACCCCTTACTGGGGACGTTTCCTGGAACCAGGCATTACTCCCCGCAATTAGGGAGGGCATCTCCTGGGAACTGATGTTTGCTCAGTAAACCCTTCTGAAGCTCTGTCTTTAGGCTTACTGGACATTCCTTGCTCCTTGGCATTTTTATGAGGTGTCCCTGTTTGCTCAATTCTTAGCGATAGTTAATATTGCCAATTTAAGAGGATCTAGAGTCACCTCTAAGAGAAGCCTCTGGGTTTGTCTGTGAGTTTTAAGACTGAGCTGACTGAGGTGGGGAAAGACCCATCCTAAATGTCAGCAGCACCATTGTGTGGACTGGTCCTAGACAGCCGTAAAGAAGGAGAAAGCCATGTGGGCAGCAGCTTTTATTTATTTTTTTAATAATATATTTTAAATTTTTTTTGAATTGTGTTATTCCCTTCTCACATACCTCTCCTTTCTCTCTCTCTCAGCTTCATGGCCTCTTTTTCTTTCTTTCTCCCTCCTCGACCCTCCACAAGATAGGGTTTCTATATGTAATAACCCTGGTTGTCCTGGAACTCACTTTGTAGACTAGACTGGCCTCAGACTCACAGAGATACATCTATCCAGCCAAATTTTCCTTTTCTTTAATTTTTTTTTTTTTTTTTTTTTTTTTTGAGACAGGGTTTCTCTGTGTAGCCCTGGCTGTCCTGGAACTCCCTCTGTAGACCAGGCTGGTCTCGAACTCAGAAGTCCGCCTGCCTCTGCCTCCCAAGTGCTGGGATTAAAGGCGTGCGCCACCACTGCCTGGCCTTTTCTTTAATTGTTACACACACACACACACACACTTGTAAATACAGAAATACAACCTGCTCAGTCTGTATAGTGTTACCCATCTATATCTGTGTAATCTCAGGGTTGACAAGTTGGCCTTGGATAACCAGTTGGGGGGGTTCGTTCCTAGAGAAGACCACCTCCCCCCTCTCAGAATTCTCCGGGTGCCTGTAGTTCTTTGTCTAGGGTTGAAGTCTCCTGAGCTCTCCTCTTCCATGTTAGGATGTCCATTGGTGTCTTCCTTGCTCAAGTTTTGTTTGGGCAGCCATGTTGACCAGACTTCAAGGATGCAACCTCTCTGACATTTCTAGGACATACAGTTTCCCAGCAAACTCTCCATTCTTCTGGCTCTTGCAGGCTTTCCACTTCTGTAGTGATTCCCCAGGCCTTAGGTGCAGGAATTGTGTTGAGATGTATCAGCTGGGGCTGGGTCATTTCTTTTTACTTCCTGATCATGGCAGCAATATGACCAGTAGCCTGGGAGTCCCACTGCCATGCCCCCCTCCTCCATGATGGACTGGTACCCCCCTAACAGTGAAGAAAAATGAGCCTCCCTCAAATTGTATATTTTATCACAACAAAAAGGAAAGAAATTACACAGCCCCCTTTCCTGCCTTTCTTTTGGGTGTCTAGTACAGGGTGTGAGACCTTGGCAGGCTGCTCTAGCCTCTGTTTGAGGGCCTACCTTGGCTCCTGCTGTGGCCAGCTGGAAGCACTTTGGATATTTATGGTAGTTCAGCCTCATTCAGGTAAAAGTGAATCACAATGCACCAGCAAGCTTGGGGAGTCTGGCCGTATCTCTATGGTTCAGGTTGGTTCCTTTGTTGAACCTGTGACTCTTATGTTGAGGCTCCCAGGGACCTGGAGTCATCTTTACCTTGTGCAGATTCAATGTGCACAATTTGATATTTAAAAATTTTGTCTTTATATCATTTTTAAAAAGATTTATTTATTTTATGTATATGAGTACACTGTCGATGTCTTCAGACACACCAGAAGAGGGCATCCGATCTCATTATGGATGGTTGTGAGCCACCATGTGGTTGCTGGGAATCGAACCCAGGACCTCTGGAAGAGCAGTCAGTGCTCTTAACCACTGAGGCGTCTCTCTAACCCTTAAAAGACTTTTACTGGGCTGGATATGTATCTCAGTGGTAGAACGCTTGCCTGGAATCAAGATCCTAAATTTGATGCCCTGCACTGAAGGAAAAGAAAAATGATGGTAAATGCTGTTGGCTTGGGTAGAACTAGATTTGAATCTTTCAATTCACTTTGTTTCTTCTCTCATTCTTCTTTTGTTTTATATTTACTTATTTAGTGATGTGTGTGTGCATACGGAGGCAGAGGGCCACTTGTAGGAGCTGGGTCTCTCCTATCATGTGTGGCCCAGGCCCAAACTCAGGTTGATAGGCTTGGTAGCAAGCACCTTTACCCACTGAGCCCTGCAGATAGCTTGAATCTCTTAATTCTCTAAGTGTGCATGGGGGGAATTTCCATACATTACTATACATCATTACCCCCAGTTCTCTTTCCTGCACTGGGTATTGAATGGAGGGCTCTGCATGTGTAAAGCAAGCATTTTATCAGTAAGCTAACATCCCAATCTGCACCTGGCTCGTCTTGAATTCTGTGGGGACATATCCTTGGCCCTTACTGAGGGCTCTGTGTAGGTCTCTATGTGCAGGTGTTTGGTCCGTTGATGCTCAGTTTCCTGTCTCCTGCAACTGTGCGGCACTTGGCCCTGAGCTCTGCATTGTGTGGCCCTCTTGCCTCTTAGAAACTTTTGAGTGTACTCCTTTGCTGACACTGTGCCTCTTCCTGGCTTGGGGCCATGGCCTGCCTCAATCCCTGAGAACACATGCAGCTGGATTTCAGAACAAGGCATGGTGGCCCTGTGCTTGTCAGCATGCCATGGGATGTCGGTGAGGTCCCATGGCCAGGCAGGGTCAGGGGCTGATGGTCAGAGCTGCACAGTGGGTGGACATCATCCATGGGCTTCCTTGTGTCTTTCCCTTTCTCTCTCTCTCTCTCTCTCTCTCTCTCTCTCTCTCTCTCTCTCTCTCTCTTGGTTTTTCAAGACAGGGTTTTCTCTGTGTAGCCCTGGCTGTCCAGGAACTCACTCCGTAGACCAGGCTGGCTTCGAACTCAGGAATCCACCTGCCTCTGCCTCCCAAGTGCTGGGATTAAAGGTGTGTGCTACCATGTCTGGCCTACACATATGTGTTTTGAAAAAGGCTTTGCAGAATATTTGTGTTAGAATAGCTGATGTTCTCTCTCCATGTTTCTCTTTGGGCCCTGACTGGAGCCCCTTGGGCTACTTGGAATGAAGACCATGGAAGGCTTTCTTTTAGGGTCAGGTTGGATGTCCCCTGGATATCATTGCAGCATGGTTGGGTTTTAGTGTTTCACACACTGTGGAATCACCCAGGGGTTTTGAGAAGGGCTCTGATATGGTTAGGTCTGTGAATTAGAGATTCAGAATACAGAGCTTCTTAGATGCTGGCCTTCAGATGCTGTACATGGGAAACAGCCAGGGACATTGTTGGACACATATTACATCTCCTTGTCATGGACTCAGTGGACTTGGGCAAATGAGGACAGTTGATGGCTTTCGGGGGTAGGCATGCATGTGCCCCTGGAAACCAAGCCTGGAGACCCGTGTGCTTACTGACAACTTATTAACTGAAATATTAACTAGCGGGGTTGTCTTATGTTGTTTCTTGCTAAGTGACTGGATAGAAGAAAACTGGTTCAGAGAACAGAGAAGCCGTGGAAGAAGACAATGGGTGGTGCTTTAGGGAGGTGTGTTGATTCAAAATAAAAGCACGTGTGGAGATTTGCAGTCTCTCCTCACGAAGGGCGAGGTGCGGCGTTTGCCATTGTGACCCTTGGCTTAAACACTGAACAGGCTGGCTTGCGAAGAATTACAGGCTTATTGGACACAGGTTCAAGCTACCCATGCACAAGGGGGCCTTGACTGTTTGAAGCAGCTCCTGTGTGTTTCCTGCACCCGGCAATGTGCTAGAGATGCATGCTCAGGCTAGCATCTGCCTGGGAGAAATAGGGGGGACAGGACCCTTGATGGAGGAAGTTGGGGCCTGGAGGGAAAAAGAAGAGATATTAAGAGGGAGAGAGAAGGCCCTGGGAAAGATGAGGGGAGGGAGCTTTAAATGTATGGAGGCAGTCAGGATGCAAGAGGATGAAGACTGCGGTGTGGGGAGGATAGGGAGAGAAGACAGAGAGAGGGGTGGGTGGATGGTGCCTAAGGAAGGCATAGGGCTGGAATTCCCTGGTCCAGGAGACAGCAGACACATGGATCTGAATACGCTTGGCTTTGGGCTTGCAGCTAGTTTTGCAGCATGCTGTTTCCTCTGCAACCCCCAACCACAGGAAGCCATCTGTGTTAGTGGTTTTCTGGAAGGAATGATACCTGGCAGGTGATACACAGTGGGGGTGATCGTGGCCTTCAAGAGAGGAAAGTCACCCCTTAGAATCTAGAAGGTACTGTAGGAGAGAAACAGGCTGTGACTGGCTGTGACTGACAGTTGTCATTTATCATTAACTTGCCTCCAGATTTTTGGAGATTTGGGAAAAGAGGGTCTGGACTTCATGAAAATAGAGTGGGAGCTCCTCCAAGGGCTGGAAGTTCACTTAGGGACATGCCCACACAGACACGGGTAGGTTTGACCGAGTTGTCACAGTGACTCTATGACTCTATTGTGTCAGAGGACTGTGGGCCTAATAAAGCTTCATGGAGCTCACAGAGGCCTAGACCAACCCAGTAACCCAACCCTACCTGTTTGGAGACAACAGCATGAAGATGGGGCTATGGGAAGAGAGCAGGACAGAAAGCAGTTTGAAGCCGCAATGTCCTTACAGGCTCGTGTTTCGAGTATTTGTTCCTCGGCTGGCACTGAGGCCTGGCTGGTGGTGGAACAAGAACAAAGCAAACACCCAAAAAAAAAGAAACAAAGAGGAGTTCATGTCTGAAGGTTATACCTGGCCCCTGGCTCCTGCTTTACTGTCTCTGCTTCTCGGTTCATCATGACAGGAACAGTCACAGACTCCAGCTGCCTTAAACGCTCAGCGATGTCTTCCCCACGGAGATGGACTAAATAAACTCTAAAACCACCAGCCAAAACAAATCTTCTTTAAGTCTTTTTTCTTAAAAATATCTGTTTGTTTGTTTGTTTATTTAGTGTATATGAGTACACTGTAGCTGTACAGATGGTTGTGAGCCTTTACGTGGTTGTTGGGAATTGAATTTAGGTCCTCCCCTCGCTTCGGTCAACTCTGCTCGCTCTGGTCAACTCCACTTACTCAGTCCCCGCTCTCTCAGGCCCAAAGATGTATTTATTTTTATAAGTAAGTACACTATAGCTGTCTTCAGGTGCACCAGAAGAGCACATCAGGAGAGGGGTTATAGCTCTGTTGACTTTTTCTTTTTTTCCAACACACCTGGCTTCTCTGGCTCTGGCACTCTGGTTGCTTAATCTCTTAGGACCTTCATTCCAAGCATTTCCCCCTCCCCTTCTGCCCCCCCCCCCCCACTTCTCCTGCTGTTTCACAGCTCTGCAGCTGGGTTCCCTCTGCCAGACTCTTACCATATGCTGCTTAGATGCCAGGGCACCCTGGGCTCTGCCTTCCCTGTTTTTCAGTCCTGTGGCTTGACTCTTACCTCATACCAATGAGACAGCATCAAGCTTCTGCCCCCTGCCCGATCTGTCTCAGGAGTGGTTTATCCAACTCTCCACTTCCCTAACTGCGCTTGAATGTCTAGTAGGCATCGCTGATGTAACAGCTCCAAAAGGAATTTCTGATTTTTCACTCACAATGGCTACTGCTCTTGGGCACCACCCCAATTCTAGAGCCTGGCTCCTTATCCTCGTAATAGCTACGAGTAGGACAAGCAATAACCCTGCAGTTGGCATTCTCGCCTCCCCACCGAGTCCTCTTGTCTTTACTTCCCTGAGGATCTATGAGCACAGGCCAGGGGAACCTTCATCATTATTGTACCGCGTCTGCTCCAGCCTTGCCGGCCGCTGTACTGTGTCTCCACCATGTCTGATGTAGGACACTCCTTGCCCAGCCTACCTGCTGGCAGGGTAACTAGGTCCTGCTTAGGCTTTTTCTGCAGTGTAGTTGTTTCCACTCAACACAATGTATTCCAGCTCGTTATTATTAAGGGATGCGTGTTAGAACCCTATTACAACTTACTTGCTCTTTTTCCGAACAATGAACATTTTAGGTATTATCCCTATGTGATAAAACTCACATAGAGAAATGGCTCAGAGGTTAAGAGCACTGACTGCTCTTCCGAAGGTCTTGAGTTCAAATCCCAGCAACCACACAGTGGCTCACAACCATCCATAATGAGATCTGATGCCATCTTTTAGTGTGTCTGAAGACAGCTACAGTCCACTTACATATAATAATAAGTAAATCTTTGGGCCAGAGCGAGCAGAGGTCCTGAGTTCAATTCCCAGCAACCACATGATGGCTCACAACCATCTGTACAGCTACAGTGTACTCATATAAATAAATACATACATACATACATACATACATACATACATACATAAATCTTTAAAAAAAGAGCACTTGTCTTCAGTCTGTAACTCTAATCTTAGAGGATCCATTGCCATGCCGTCTTCTGATCTCTGAGGGCACCAGACATGCACAGGCACGTGAGGCATGGACATACATGCAGGCAAATACTCATACACATAAGATAATGAAATAAAACCCATTGTACACTCGTGCTTTTTTTCAGGTTCAGTAGAAAAAAATGAAATTTCTCAGAGTTTCATATGCTTTCAATTATACGAGGTACAGCCAAATTGTACTAAGGTCTGCTGCCCTCAGTGTGTATAAGATTTCTCTCTCTCTCTCTCTCTCTCTCTCTCTCTCTCTCTCTCTCTCTCTCT
>JADRCD010185339.1:10707-26327 GCA_019843815.1 Montemys delectorum | reverse complement strand
GAAGGTACTCCAAGAACAAGCCCAAGGACAGTCTCCCCCAAGTGACAGAGAATTATCTGAGATGCTATTTTTAAAATTCCCTCAAATAATTTTCATAAAAATACATTATGCCCTTTGTTTTTATCTCTTAATGCATCTGTCAAGAGCTACGTAAGTCAATGTTTGTGATGTTTTCCCTTAGCTGAAATTTCTCAGATACTCAACTACTACAAGAAAGACTGAATGTGGCAGTTGATTGAGTATACTATAACTTTTTCAAATGTCAAGAACATTTATAACTTCTCGTCAGAGAATTCTCCTTAAAACTTAAGAGTAACACATCAATAATTGTCAGTGGGAGTCAGGGAAAGGGAACACAAAAATACCACACATTTGTTCAGAAACAGAATGGCACTTTAAAAAGTGTCTCATGCATGGAAATCTTTTGCTGAATATTGAGAAATTACTAATGGAAAATAACTTAAAGGTTTGAGTATTTTCTGCCAAATTGATGTATAGATCTTTTACTAGAGCTATTTAAAATTTCACAACAAAATATTTATATGAAAAGTAAAGCAAATTTGGACTTGCAGCTGTCTCGTATTCTTTCTTACTTGAACCTCATCGCCCCAAATACAAGTTATGATAGAAGCCATTTTAGAAGATACTTCAAGTTTCAAGGTAGAGATACTCAACACACTTCTCTTTTCAGACTTAAAAAGAGAAACGTACTTAATATTTTATTTTGCTTTTGCCCCAAAGATGTAATTAGAGCCCTGTGACCAGTACGGGTACCTTGGACTGTCTCATAATAGACACAGGAAGGAAGATATCCGAGTGTTGCAATCTGTACCAGATTAAGGGTAGAAAAATGTATATTCTAGCAATGATTCCTCTAAAAAGTAGCTATGAAATTTCTGGAAAACACTTAATTTAGTAACTCTTTGTTTACTTTAAAAATGGGGAAGTTGTAGATGTTTTCTAGAGTTATCCTTAGTCTTAATACAATGGAATTTGTGGCTCGAAAGAAAGCCTGGTTATTCATATTTGTCTCCCAGTCTCTTCTGGTACTCTTTCCTGGGGACCAGGACACTCATTAGTTTTGTTTTAAAAATAGTCATTGTATTAACTTTAGGACAACTGGAGTTGGGGGGACAGATATTGGCATAGTACTTAGACCAAACAGGCTGGTTCTTGATGCTCGACCACAAACATCAATTGGTTGTCCTTACTCCTCATAGAAAAATCACTCAAACAAATCAAACAGCTGTATGAATTTCAGGGTTACTTGTGTTCTTCCATTAATATTTTAAAGAAGCAAGTGAATAAGATGTACAGATGTTTGCTGAAGGAACTTGTAATACAGAGGCATAACATCAATTACAGAGATAGGAAGGTGGCTTATTTGAAGTGAGCAGTCTACCTACATATGTACACACAAACATATCACATATACAATATAATAATGTGTGCTATTTGATGTGATTTTTAGGTGATAGTATATATTTATGTATATGTGTTCATAATTTTTTTTAGAAAATTCATATATTTACTCTTTCTTTAAGAATGTCCTGAAACCATATATTTGGGAAAAAAACATTTTTTAAATTAAATTCTTTTTATTGTTTTTTTTTATTTATTTACATTTCAATTGCTGATCCCCTTTCTGGTTTTCCCTCCTCAAACCTTCTATCTAATCCCCAACCTCCTTTGCCTCTATGAAAAGGAATTTTAGCCTCTCCATCAACAATAGATTCTAGAGAGCAATGGTGGAAGCCCTCTCTATTGGAAGTCTTGTTCTGATACTCAGAGGAATGACAGTGGCTTGGCTTAGCATTACAGAAACAGAAGTAGCAAAGTAGCTACGGCCTCAGCATATGAGCCTTTATGATTTGAAAGTAAAACATCCCTCTAAGTTCATGTGTTTAAACACTTAGTCTCCGGCTGACACTATTTAGGAAGGTTGCTAAGCCATTAGTATGTGGAGTCTTGCTGGGAAAAGTGAGTCTCTGGTAGCTAGACCATGAGACTTATCTGATCACTCTGTGCTTTCTGACTACCAATCTATGCTGACCACATGGATTTTACGCCCTCTGCCATGCCTTCCCCCACCATGATGGGCTATATCTCCCCAGTCTATAAAGTGAAAAAACAAACAAACAAACCAAAAAAAAAAAAAAAACACAAAAACAAAAAACCACACAGCTGAAATGAAAAAAAAATAAGTAAACACAGCCTCCCTTAGTTGATTCTAATTATGTATTCTATCACAATATGCTGAACACACACACACACACACACACACACACACACACACAGAAATTTATTAGCATGGCTTACAGGTTGTGGTCCAGATAATACACTATCTATCTAGCAATAGAAGGTCCAAGAATACAGTAATCATTCATTCTATGAGGGTGGATGTCTCGACTGGTCTTCAGTATACAACAAGGATTCTGAAGAAGTAGGCCTTAATTTCACTGAAGTAATGGACTTGATAAGGAGAGAGGAAAACAGGCAAAGACGAAGCATGCTTCTTTCGTCCGTTTCCTTTATATAGATAGCCAGCAGAAGATGTAATCCAGATTAAAGGTGGATCTTCTCATTTTATAATATTTGCATTAAAATTGGGTTTTCCCACTTTGAATAATATAATAACAATAATAATGATATCCCAACCATATGTTCAATCATTAAGTTTTATAAATTTCTAATGTAGTCAAGTTCACAATAAAGAATAGCTACCCCAGAATCTATAAAATCAGACAAAAAAGACCCTGGAAAATGAAAATGTTTGGTATAATAAATATGTGATAAGACTAATGTATTCCGCCATATACAGGCAGTCTGA
This sequence comes from Montemys delectorum, assembly GCA_019843815.1. NCBI lineage: Eukaryota > Metazoa > Chordata > Mammalia > Rodentia > Muridae > Montemys > Montemys delectorum. The sequence goes on along the minus strand of JADRCD010185339.1, from coordinate 23,497 downwards.
GATGGAAGGAAAAGTTTTTGTTTATGGGGAAGTGCAACCTTTTTGAAATTCGTAACAAATCTTACACATTCTTTTAGCTTTTTTCAAAAACCTTCCATTACATTTTATTCCATTTCTCTATTTTGTTTTCATTGAGATAAGAGCATGTGCGGAGATTCTCTCCTTCAACCCTGTGCATCCTTGTCATCAAGCTTGGTGGCAACACAAACCATCAGACATCCTACCCACCCTCATTCATAAGCTTGTCTCTCTTTACTTTTGTTGCCCTACAAGTATTTTATCTTACTTTATAATTTTAGCTGGCATAGTAAAAATATTAATTTTTAAAAATAATTAATAATTAAAAATAATTTTTATTTTGGTATAGTTATCCTCACCTCAAAGAATCAAATTATGCATAACAAATACTCAGAAGATGAATCTTAGAGTGTGTTATTTTATATAATTCTATAAGAAAAGATAATTTTGTTAGTGTCATGTTCTCTTGATACCAACAAATGACTATTAGTTAGAATTTCTTCATATTAATGAAGGATCAGGATGAACAAATCTTACAGTGTTGATTTAGGTTCATGCTTTGTAACAGCCATAACATTAAAAGCCTGGGCTTACTTAGTAAGTCCTGCAAGAATAATATATTAATTTTGAAACAATGCATACTTTTGAAGTACATTAAAATCAAATTTTTATTATGCAAATATAGGTGCTTCCTAAAATTAATGTGGTCAATTACATCATTAAATGTCAGAATTGCATTTGAAAGGATGGGTTGGAAATAATTCTTTTGAATGTCACATAAATTTTCTTTGCAGCTAATCTCTGAAAAGAGGGAAATTTTTCTCTCTACTCAGGCATAGAATAAAAGCATTAACAATGGAAAGGTCAGTGCATAATGATGCAAGAGAAAAAAGGCCTAAAGTGCCACATGGATGAAATGAGATGACGAAAGTTATACCGAAATATTAATCAATCAATCCTTAATTTAAGGCCTTAGGAAATGAGCTAAAGATCCTCTTTACTAGTCAGTATCAAAGAAATATTCGCAATAAATTCATTCTGTGAATAGAAAAAAATTAGGTTCAATATTTTCCTTTCCAATCCAGTTCTTTACATTGAAGGTAAAACTGAAAAACTTGAGTTAATCTAGCACCTAGTGAATAGCTATATTTTTCTCAATATAACTTGCCTACATTAGCTTAGAGCTGTGAATCTTATGGATTATGACCTGTTTATGAGTCAAGCAATATTTTCACAGGGGTTGCATATCAGATATTTACATTTTGATTCATGATAGGAGTAAACTTAAAGTTATAAAGTAGCAACAAAAGTAATTTTATGGTTGGAGGTCAGCACAACGTGAAGAACTATATTAATCGGTCACAGCCTTAGAAAGGTTGAAAACCACTGACTTAGAGGTTCAAAGTTGATTATATAAAGCTCCACAAAAGAAAATTATGTGTTCATTAAAATTCATGTCTGGATATTAATGCTATAATGGTTAGGATGAAATAGCAGTTAAACTTGTACAATATGAACCATATTTTGTAAAGACAGTACACACAAATACATGTCCAAACCAGAAGAAAAAATATATTATGAGGAAAATTGTTATCTTTTCTTGACAAAAACCATTTGTAAATAACATGTTTGTTTGATTTTCAGAGTTCCAAGTATGGTGTTGTTCAACATATGGAGAGATGAGACTGGATTCAGCAAGTGTTCTTTTCTTGATCTCATTCATGTCATCTAATTTACTTGTTGCCTGCTTTACTTGACATCTCACTCTTATATGTGGTAAAAGGACAATAATAGCAACTAGAATGGAAAAAATAACCTCAAGACACATAAAAAGTAAGTTACGATCCTATAGGAAGGTAAAGCTTTCAGGAGTATATTTGGAAGAATAATATTTTTAAGTTCTTTGAATCTGATTGTATACTTGGAGGCTTTAAAAGATACAAAGGCAAAAGGAAAAACATTACACTGGTTTGCTGATTTACTCACTATTAATTTATTCAACTAAGATCTATAAGCATGAAATAAATGACTTTCTCAGGGAGTCATTGATGCATAAGTTAATCAGGAAACTCTTAGGTGTTGGAACTAAATATGTGAATGTTAGGATTATGAAATGTTAACATCAGAGATCTATATCAGGCAAGTTGGGAACTTGATTTCTAGAATCATCCAAACTCTGCAAGGTAGTCATAAGCTTTAGTTAGGATTTAAAGTTCTGTAGTTATTCACCCTATTAAGTAAAAGTCTTTCCTGGAAAAGTAGCATGTAGAAAATCCTGCTTCAGGGATCTAGAATTTGGGAGAGAATTGTAATCAAGTTGAAATATTCTGTATGATTAATACAGCAAACCACTATACCTAATGTTTAGTAAACATTACAGATAAAAGGAGTGGCAAGATCATAAGAATCAGATGATCAGGAAGTGTACCATGAGAAAATGTCTTCTAAATATGATAGAGAAGCTGTTCCATAAAATATTGATAATTTGGGCCCATAAATAATGCACAATGATAGCATCAGTTGAGATCAACAATCAACATGAATATGAAAAATCTCATAAAACCCTACCACTAAATGAAGAGCTTACATGCAATTAATGGCTACTAAGAAATGGATAATCAGACTTCTTTAGGAATGAGTCCCTATGTGATAACCAATATCAAAGTGCAATAACTTGAACATTCAAGATGTGGACTAGCAGTATGCTTAAGCATGAAGAGAACTGATATTCTTTAAGACTACTAAGTGTGGTAACCATATAGCGAAAGAGTAAAGATGATTAATTTCCAATTAAAGTGAATGTATGAAAGGCCAAGGGTCACTTTGACAGTCTATTACGAGAGTATTGTCTTTGGTAGGTTGAAAGGAAGACAAACTTGAGAATTGGGTGTAAAATAAAATGTTGTATAACAATTTTCTACAGATTGAAGCATTTCATCCCATCAATGAGGGAAAATCATTAAGACTCAGGAAACAAGTTTCAGGAAATCACAGAAAACTCCCAGATTTACAAGGCCATTCTCTCTCAGTGAATATATAATTAGTAACTACTCTTAAGGAGAAAGGATATCAAGTGAAGGGATGGGGTTGCCATCCCACCATCAAAAGTTCTGACCCAGAACTCTTCCTGTCTGAAGGAACAGCAGGGACAAAAATGGAGAAGAGCATGAGCAAAAGAAAGTCCAATGACAGGCTCAAACTGAAATCCAGCTCAAGGAGAGGCCCAGGGCCCCTGCACTGTTGCTGATTGTGTGCTTGCAGACAGGATCCTAGCATGGATGCCCAACAAGCAGCTGAAAGAGTCAGATACAGGAAATACCACTCAAGCAATGGACAGAAGTCAGGGACCTTTGTGGTTGAATTGAGGAAAAGCTGGAAGAAGCTGAGGTGGAGGGTGGCCCCATGGGTAAACCAGCAGTCTCAACTGACCTGGACCCACAAGATCTTTCAGACACAGAGCCACCAACCAGGAAGCATACACCAGCCGATATAGTGCCGCTGACACATATACAGCAGAAGATTGCCTGGTCTGGCCTCAGTGAGAGTAGATACACCGAACTCTTGAAAGAGTTAGGTGGAGGTGGCAGGGAGTGGGGACCTCTTGTTGGAGATGGGGGCAGGGAAGAAGTTATGGGATGGGGAGCAGTCAGGGGGCAGATCTGGACAGGGATGAAATCTGGGCTGCAAATAAATAAATAAATAAATAAATAAGATTAAAGAATAAAAATAAATAAAAAATTAAAAAAGATGATTGCTCATTTTCTAAAGGACAGAGAAATTATGAGGTTAAAAAGAGAGATTACAAAAATAACTATGAAATTTTATAGGAAGTAAATATTAGTTTATTATAATGGTTTGAAGTTATATACAAATGTCACATTTGTGAAACTATACTTACATATATTCAGTTATTTAGTATATAATTTATAGATGATAGGTATATACACAGACAATAGATAGATACACAGACATGATAGATAATTAGGTATCAGTTACACATAACTAAAACAATAAAAAACTCCCCATATACACATATACAAAATAATATCTTCTAAATCCAACAGACTTGTAATTACATTACTCCTTTCTATCCATTTCTACATGTTATCATTACAGTAGACACAATACAAATCAGTCCATTCTTGTGATCTTTTTTGGCCATCATTTCTATATCTGAGAATGGAAACTTTAGGCTCATACTTCTGTCTCCTTCCCCCCCAAAATAAGAAATAACTAGATGCCTCATCATGTTTCTTGGATGCTGCATAGGATCAGAACTTTGGGATGTCTTTTCAAGTATTGTTTCATTTCTATTGTGTTTGTTAGCTTACAATTGCTGTGACAAAATTCCCAGGAGAAACACAGTGGGCCATGTTTGTTTCCACGTACAATCCCACATCATGCTCTATTGATTCCATTGTTCCCTCAGACAGTGATAAAGGTGAAACGTCATAAATATAGGCATGGTAGAAAAAAGCTGCTTATATCAAGGTAAGAAGAGAAGGTGAAGATAGGAGGGTTGGAAAGGACCAAGGATAAGAGGTAGACTTCAAACTCATACCCTCAATGATGTACTTCCTCTGTCTCTTTATAGCTGTTTAATCCATTGATCAATTTAGTTCTTTCATGCTGGAAACCAATCCATAATACCTGAGCTGTTTGGGGAACAGTTTATATTCATATCAAAACACCCACGGAAAAGCTCTGATCTTCCTGATAGCACAGCGAAAACACCATCTATAGTGTTTTTCTTGGTGTCTTTCTGGATATAAAATTGGAAGGAGACCTGCATACAAAATACTCATTCTGTATAGACTTCCTGAGAGATGATTGGCTGGATTATCATACCTGATCAAGGTCATTAGAGAGCTGAGTTTTGCTCTATCATGAGCCAGAAGTTATGTTGGTATCCAGAAGCTAAGAAGTGTTGACATATCCTTCACTTAATTTGTCTGTAATATTCATCCATATTACCTTACTGTTTTCAAAAACTTTATTCTGTGCTTCAAAATGGTGAAATAATCCCATTTCTCCAGTCCTTTACATTATGTTTAATTTTAATAAGATTTTTATTGTTTGAAATATATCACATGTACACCACACATACATACTCTGTTGGAAAACTATGTTAATTGTGTTGTGTGTGTTTTTTGTAGTTTATGCATATGTTAGTATAGATATATGCACACGTGCATGTGGAGCATATGTATGTGAGTGGCTTTGCACATAGGGTAAGTAAAGGGAGGCTTTGGATAGTTTTTCTAGAGACCTCTCTATCATTTGAATATTTTATTATTATTTGTTTTTGAGACAGGTTTTCTCATTGCGCCTGAAGCTCATGGATTGGGACAAGCTAGCTGCCTAGTCAGTTTCAGGATCTTACATGTTTCTGCCTCATATGTACTGGAGCTACAAGTATACATGATTATGTCAGTCTTTTCATGTAGGTACTGGGTATCTAAATTCACACATGTGTGGAAGATACCTTACAAACTGAGATATCTTGCAGACCCTTAATTTGAGTTTTTAATTATTGAAAAACAAAGAACAAGTAAGCCCAGACATTATAGAGAAGCTCTAGATCTTGATGAACTTTATCTTGACTTCTAGGTAGCTTATTGGTGTGGGAGTAATCCAGAAACCAGATAAACTCTCTGGTATATACTCAATATAACATAGCAGAGAAAATTAAATTCTGTCAAGCTCATGGATCTTTTAATATGTCCTGTCTTCACTCTGGAAGAACCCAAATGAACAAGCTCTCAATGTATATTTAAGAGAATGGAAAACAAAACAAAACAAAACAAAAAATTGGTTACTGAACCAAGGTCAATGCCATCAAAGACTAAGCACTGTTAAATAGCACCAGGCTGTGTGTTCTAGACATTTTGGAACCTCTTTATTTACATACTATCAAGTATTTCTTCTTTAGGAAAAAATGTAATTTTTGAAAAAATAAAACACATATGGTGATCCATAATTGGTAACCCTAATGGATGACACACCATTGGTATTTCTCTACAGGTTTTCATCCGTTTCTTTCATGGCCTTTGATTCTGTCACTCAGCAATTCTTTTACCTAGCTCCCACTAGTTTGTGTGTGGTGAGTTTGCATATATATCTAATCTTATGATATATGGAAATGATACTAGATTCTGTGTGCATAGATGACAACAGAAAGAAAAAAAAGTCTACAACATTATGACCAAGTCTTTCCCTGATGTTCAACTCAGAATCCTAATAAATGAATCTTCAAATACGTGAGCAAACTATGTTAGATGTCCATATTCTTTAAGAGTATAGTTAGGAGTCAGGTTTTTTTTTTATTGGATATTTTCTTTATTTACATTTCAAATGTTATCTCCTTTCCCAGTTCCCCCTCCCAGAAACCCCCAATCCCACCCCAGTACCTCTGCTTCTGAGAGTGTTCTTCCACCCACTCACCCACTCCTTCCTCCCTGCCCTCAATTCCCCTACATTGGGGCCTTCACAGGACAAAGGACCTCTCCTCCCATTGGTACCTGACAAGACTATCCTCTGCAACACAGCTGGAGCTATGTGTACTCCTTGGTTGGTAGCTTAGTCCCTGGGAGCTCTGGGGGGTCCAGTTGGTTGATATTGTGGAGTCAGTTTTAATTTGAGTCATGACAAGGACAATTACTGTGCGACACATTGAAAGAGTATTACACAAACCAATTATCTACTCTAAAATGGAATCATGATATAATGTTTTGAAAAAGTGGTGTCTAAATTATGGTGTTGATTATTCTGGTATATTTGTTCCTGGTATGATGCTGTCTAATTCAATCTTTGACATTGTTAAAGTTTATACCACTGCCTATTTTATATTTATACATTCAGCAATATACATATAGAAAGTTTATATTCATATATAGAGTTGAAATTTCTAATTTTAATTGGAGACAGCTTTGACAGACTTGATTCTGTTGCTCAATAGCAATGGTAAGATTTCTGAACTTCTTTACTTTTCAAATATTTTTATCTCTAAAATGATGCTAGTATAAGACATCCAAAAGAGCTTATAGCAGGATTAAATTTTGTCTGGCACTCAGTAAAACTCTGTGAGTTGTTATTATAATTATGAATTTTTTTTCATATGGTGATTCTGTGAGTGAATAAAATCAAATGTAAATCAAATGACAACAGAATAAAGATTAAAGATGTCAGCAAATAGATGAAACTCTTTCACTTTAACCTAATTTTTGAAACAGATGCTCCTCTCTTAATCTCAACAGGAAACAGATTTCACAGCCCAGGAGCATAATTACAGAAAACACTGACTCCTGTGGTCACAAAGTTATTCTTGGGGTGCACTGGGTAGCTGCCAATTCAGACCTCAATGGGTGATGAGGGCATACAGTGGTAAAGGATCAGTCAAGAGTACACCATAGTGTTCAAGAAATGCCAACATCTTTGTAAAATTAAAAATAGAGGTCGCCATGTTGCTCCATCAATAAAAGGCAACAAAATTCACTGCATAGCCTGATAGACACATCTCAATTTTTCTCATTCTTCTCCCCTCTTTCCCAGTTTTTTCATCTCTGATACAAAATTGAGTGTATATTGATGATCTGTCATGTACCAAGGAATGTCTTAGATAGTGTGGACTAAACAATAACTGAAAAAAATAAGTAATAGATAAATAAAATAAAAACAGACATGTCTTTGGTTTTTGGAGCACATAGTCCAATGGGTTTCCACAGAGCTCCCAGTCATGTCAGTGCCTTTCAGGCTGAGTATCACCAGGCACTCATAATTTACTGCTGTTGTGTTTTGCTATCCCTGTGGTAATGTGGGAAAATGTCTACTAACTAACCCTCGATAGGGAACCAGTATCAGACCAAAATATGGATACCACCAAAGTCCCAGTTCTTCAGAACTAATGATTTTTAATGGGGTTATTTACAGAGATATGGGTGAAGAAACAGAAATGTCTCAAAGACAGCTGGATCATCAGAAGTTACTCTAGCATGGTGACATTTCTAAAAAGCTAAATACTTGCAGCACACTGCCCAACCTGCAGGCAGCTCAGCAGGTTCCTGGGTGGCTTGCTGGTAGCTCAGTTGGTCCGATCCTCTTTCTGGCAGCACAGCCCTTCTTTAGTTTTTCAGTGCAGCTTTCCTGGTGTCTGCTTCTTTCAGGCTGCTCAGGTTTTCTGTTAAGCAGCCAGCTTGTTTGAAAGTAACTCGAGTGCAGACGACTGCTTATATACTCTTAGAGGGGGAAGGGTCTAATGAATTTGGTCAGTTTCGAGGACTTCCTAAAGATATTGGGAGTTATTTACTTTCTGAGCTTAAGGAGCTTCCCTGTAAGATGGATGATTTCACTTCTCCTTAGAATGCATCATTGTTTCCCCTACCAATAAGCATCCAATCTCTTAATGAACTTTTTCCTTAGCATAGCCTCTATTACAATATATGTCCTGGGCTGTGGAGATGGTTAAGAGCACTGATTGCTCTTCCAGAAGTACTGAGTTCAGTTCCCGGCAACCTCATGGTGGCTAACAACCATTTGTAATGGGATAGGATGCCCTCTTCTGGTGCATTTGAAGACAGCTACAGTGTACTCATATAAATAAAATAAATAAATCTTGAAAAAAAAATCTGTCTCAAAATTTCCTGCTGTTTCACCTCCCATTTAACATCCTGTATTTTCAGAAGCTTCCTTCCATGATGAAAGCTTTTGATCTTTGAGGAAACTACTAGACAAGAGATCCACTCAGAGAAATCTGTTCTTGATAACATGGCAGCCATTTGTTCTCTGAAGAGTCAGGTTTCACATTCTTGTGGTCAGGAAGTTCTATTATAGAAAGATAGTGGTAGGATGGAAAAGACAATGACTTCCATGTGTTACATTAGCTTTCTTCTATTAAGGCTTTGGTATGAACTACCAATGAAAGTGGGACTTGCGAATCTTCCACGTGCCAATGTCTAATTTCTTTGGGGTCTAGACATATAGAATTGACTGTACAAACAAATCACCTTAAAGGTCAATACATTTTGGATGAAGAAGAACTGGAATTTGTTGTTAATTCTGGCTAGAGCACTCAAGTTCTGCTTAAACCATGATGCACATTGTTAGGCTTCTTTTTCTTTTCATTTCTTAAAGAGCAATCACCTACTAATCATCAATATATATCTAGTGGGATAGGAAGACTATTGTAAAAGAGTTGGCAGGTGGGGGAAGGATAAAATAATCAGCTCTGCAATGCAATCCATTTCTGGGTAGTGTAACTGTGAGTGGGCATTTTAAGAACACACTGCATCAGTTTTAAGGAAGTCTATTAACACCCAGAGCACCTCTTTGGTGGGTAAGATCCCCTTAGATACTTTCCTGAGAAAGAGGGTAGGCTACTCTTACTGCAGTTACTTTGGGTTGCTATTGAAATTGGACACAAGTGAAAGAAGTATACTATAGGGGTAATACTAAAAATAAAGTATGTAACTTGCTGAGCATCTTGGATGACTCTGACTTTCAACATGTTGCTGGGAATCTGAGAACACAGATTCCATCTCGAAATGATGCTTACTGTAGTGGCTATTCCTGGTTGTGAACTTGACTATATCTGAAATGAACTACAATCCAGAATGAGAAGGCTCACCTGTGGCCTTAATCTGGAGGCTGAGAGATACAAGTTTTTGACCTGAATCTTGACTTGGAGATGTTGAGGCATAGTGGCTATGAATCCCAGAAGATTAAGACAGGGAGATCTAGGAGTTCAAGGTCATCTGGGATTAAAGGTGTGGTGCCACACACCTTTAACTTGGGTCACATCTTTTGCTGGAGACCTATATAAGGACATTGGAAGAAGGAAGGCTTGCTCTGCTTTGCCTGCTTGCCTTGTGGGACTGAGCAACTGCTAGATCCTTTGACTGCCATTCACAACTGCTGCTGACCTTTGCTGGGAGTTGAACTATAGACTGTAAGTCATCAATAAATTCCTTTACTGCATAGAGACTACCATAAGTTCTGTGACTCTAGAGAACCCTGACTAATACACCTATAAATTCAGTTTTATCCTATGCTCTAGCAGGAGGTCCTGAATTGAGCCAAATATAATTTAAAATATAAAGGTTCTTCTGAAGGATTATGTGTATATGTGTATGTGTGTGTGCAATCTAAAAGATTTCCTCAAAAGCACATAGAAGCAGAAGAATTGAAATGAATGAGAGAATAAAGTAGCTAAGATGGTTTACATTATTTAAATTACTGTCTGCGTATCCCCTTTTCTTTCTCAGTGTGTACATATGGATAATATATAAAACTAGATTCAGACATATATGTGCAAATATGCATGTACATACATACACAATATATATACATACATGCATATATACATACATACATACATGATATATAAAATATATGCATGATGTGTATGCATATACATGCACACATGTGTACACACACAGATGGTTGTAAAGATGGAACAAAGGTTAAGAACAGATAGTACTCTTACAAAGGACCACAGTTTGTTTCTCAACACCCATTTCTGCCACACAAAACTACCTACAACTCCAGCTTCAAGGATTTTGATACCTTCTTTACTCTTCAGGAATCTGCAGTCTTAGCACACACACACACACACACACACACACACACACACACACACACGCGCGCGCGCGCGCGCGCGTGCTCTCATGCATGCAGGTTTTTCGATTTCTAAAATTAATTTACCTTTCTCTTTTATATGATGTAATCATTAATTTAATTTTAAAGTAATGAGGCATTTTAAAAAGGTATCTGTGTGTGTGTACTCTGTCTACATATAAACCATATATCTATATCTACCTATCTATAAATAGATAGATAGATAGATAGATAGATAGATAGATATACTAAAAATTCCATTACTATGAATAAAACTTAGTTAAATGATAATAGGATGAAGGAAAATGTTCATTTTTTGATGATTGATACAAACATCTTGAGCTCCAAGATTTTGCTCTACATGTTAAACCCATTTTTGTCTTTGATTCTTTGTTTTTGTTTTTGATGTTGTTGTTTTTTGAGAAAGGGTTTCTCTGTGTAGCCCTGGCTGTCCTGGAACTCAGTCTGTAGACCAGTCTGGCCTTGAACTCAGAAATCTGCCTGCCTCTGCCTCCCAAGTGCTGGGATTAAAGGCATGTGCCACCGCTGACAGGCTTGTCTTTGGTTCTTATTATATGAGCAGTTAGTAATCTGCATTAAGGTATATGAAAAAAGAACATTCCATTAAAATTCCTTTGTAGAGTTTGTTTCAATCAGGTTAGGAAGTAAGGAAGACAGTAGACTGAAGATCGTGTCCTTAAGCAATATCATAGCTAGAAAACAATCTATTATGGTTCCCCACAGGCAATAATGTTCACCTTGAGTAACACAAGACAGATAATTCTTAAGGGCACCAGATTCACTCTCCACAGGGTTTCTCCAGATTGTTTCTAGTTTTTAAAGTGTCCAGCATAGCTGGTAGACAGGTAAAAATTGTATCTTAGTAAGCAAGACTTTGCTGTTGTTTTTGTTTATGTTATTGTTGTTTTTCCAGAAAGTGTAAAACAAAGTCATGGATATCAAGTCCATCCATGGATAATATCCACAGGTTCTCTTTATCTTATTTTTCTTAAATAAATGACAGTGTTCTGAGTTTTTCCTGCGCTATTCTCTGAGTAGGGAATACACATGATATCATATACAAGATTTACTTACTCCAAATAGCTCTGGGAAAATATGACACATAACATTTAAGAGGAATAGCCAATCTTTGTAAATCTCTTTGCAAAGTTAGAAATAATACATTAAATATAAGTAATATGAAAGCCTTGAGGGAAGAGCTAGGTAGCATTTTTAATATTTTTAATGTATGTTGGAGGGGGCATCTCCTTAAATAAAGTATGGTATAACCTTATTGAGCCTTGCTCCTCAAAATGTGAGCCATGAGGTTTCAGTGACCTTGACATCACATAATAATTCACTTTCTAAACAGGGGATCTGCATTTTAATGGGATTCTTGAGTTGAATCATGAGCCTATTAAAGATTCAATAATACTTCCCTAGGGGTCTTTGTAAATATATGTTTCCTATGGGGGCATACTTATGTCAAAATCAATAACTATTATGGATAGGACCATGCTTTAGTCCTCATTAATATTAAAATAGATGAAAGTACAAATGACATGTAGGATTCTACTAAGAGGATAGACCACAATGACGATATAGTTAGAATTATTTGAGAAAGTATAAGAGAACTCATAACATGATGTCAAAACATAACTGAAATTGAGTAAGAAAAAGGAATAATCAAAAGACAATAAAAACAATGACAAAACAGAAAATAAGATTTTTGTATCCAGGTGTTGAACTTTTGGTTGCATTGGGTGAGAAGCAAGTAGAAGTTAATCTCATTCCACCTTACCTGAGAAACTAAGGAACCTTTCAAGCTAGATATGTAATAGTAAAATTCTCTCATAAAGACAGAGCCTAGGAATGGCTTTGTCAACAAGGAAAAGGCAGCTTTAACTTCTCTACACTTGGAGAAAAATGCCAAGGCAGTCAATGTTTGAAACTAGGTGTTTAGAGTAAATCCAACTGGTACCACTAGAGCCCACTTCATTCTCAATAAATTCTGTTACATCTATCTGTCTGGCTGCCTGCTGGCCTATCTAGCCATGTGTGTATATACATATGAATGTGTATGTATGTATGTAGGTATGTAGGTATCAATTTGTTATCTATCTATCTATCTATCTATCTATCTATCTATCTATCTATCTAT